>JANHFX010025258.1:3243-27975 GCA_027560015.1 Chloroceryle amazona
CCTGAAGAACAGAAATTTTCTTATGCACCATTCTTCAGTGAACCCAAAATTTATTTACCCTGTCTGTTTCACTTAGATTAGTTAAGATATCCAGAATAAACAAACAAAGAAAAGTAAGAGATTCAAAATATCTTCAGTATCTTCTAAGAATATTAGAGTTAAGTAAAAATTGTAGTATCTGTGTGTACGGTCATTTTATAGACACGCAGAATAATCAAAGCTCTTATAAAATGTTCTATCACATTTATAAAACTAGATGGGCAGTGAAAAAAAGTTACATTTGTGCTACGTCCAAAACAAGGCCAAAGAAAGTCATTGAACAGATCTGTTTAAGTATACTTAAACTTAATTATACTTAAGTATACAGATCTGTTTAAGGTGACTAACTATGGTCAGAACAGTCTGGTACACTTAAAACTCTGCATATTCTTTCTATGAACATTTAAAGCATCATTTGACCCAAGCTATTTATTTCTTGCTACTGAACACACAAAGTGACCAGAATCATCTATATAAATAAATGAATCAAAAATGAATCAAAATGCTTGTGCTTTGGATAAATTGCTTTTCTGATGTTGTCTTCTGTAACATAAATTTGGGAGATGTGGTTTACAGAAGAGAAGCAGCTGGAATCAACAATAAATGAAGAGAAAATCACACATGCACACACAGAGAGGAACATCATTGGTGGGAAAGCACACAGACAGGCAGGCCCACGTTTGGACAGTGATTTAATACCAATGTGCTAAGACTGGTAGCAGTTTTTCCATGAAATTGGGAAAGAAAAAAATACATCAGTATTTTTCAAAAGGGCATACTATGCAAACATAGCTATTAGTGCAGTACCATTGTATCTATAACTGCATTCTCTTTATCTCTGTGTTTCCTACTTTGGGAACATCAAGTGACATCATGTCTGGCAAAAATCAGCAATAAATAATGCACTTTTTATGCAGTTCTTTCCCTTGAAGAATCTAATGTTGAAATATTAATTAGTTTTCTGTGCAAGTCATAGATATCTTTTTCTCAGCAAAGCCTTTACAGAACAAGGCACAAGAAGATTTATCCCCCACCACTCTAAAACTCTAAGTAGAACAGGCAGTAAATGGCATCAACATATTGTGAACTAAAAAATTCCTAAAAAGAGCATATGATTAAGTCCAAGTATAATTTCAGTCTGCAAATAGTTGCCAGTCTGTGTGACCATTATGTAGGAAGAAGGTTAGTTTCTTGACTAATTTCAGAGATCGTGTTTTGTATCAGAAAAAAACTTGCATGCAGGCTCAGTTTCTATTAATTGCAAGTTTCATAGAGTTTTGAATGAAGTTTGAATGCTAAATATTCATATGACTTCTCAACTTTTTCCCTGACACACGCAATGCAAGCTACTAGGAAGAAGAATTAATCCGTTACATTAACTCATATTAAAATAGCAGTAGTCAACACTTCAAACTGCACCCACATCAGACTTGGAAATGCACATATACATGTACCCCTCACAAAAGACTTGGACAGAAATTAAAAACTATGCAAGCAGTATGTGAGGATTATGGAATTTTGTCATAAATAAGACTTAAATATTATATTATGTTGATTTTTTTTTCTGGATGTTTCCTTTCAGAAATTAAAACTGGTGAATCTGTCAAATTCTCAATGAAGGCAAAAAACAATGAAAACTGTATTCTCTTTTTAATTTCTTGATCTTTATTCTGCAGTCAACAAGAAAATCTAAGAAGTGGCAGTGTGCATATTTCATGACAGGTTTTTATAATTTTTACTATTATTTTATTTATTAACTGAGGGTCAAGTCTGACAAGCTGCTGTATGGGTTTTGAATTTGTCTCATACACTGAATTGCTTAATGGCTATTGAGACTTTCTTAATGAATGTACTGCTGTGCTTTTAAACTGTCACATACTTTTCAGTAGGTATTATATAAATATACTAGAATTATAGAAATATAAGAAAATGCAGTAGTGCAAGAAGTACTGTTTTTAAACATGCTGTTTTAAAATCCTGTAGGACTAGATCTTCAGCTTCAGAAGAGCTCTACTATTTTAAAGCTGCTAGAGCCTCTGGTAAACTACGTCGCTTTTTTAAACATACATTTAAATCTCCATGAAGATTACATTTCATGCAGATTTTACTTCCACTATTTTATTTTTTTTAGGCAAGAAAACATTTTCATACTTTTCTGACATGTTTTCATCTAACTGCACACTTACGCAGGGGATTTGCAAAGGCCAGTAGTCAGTAACGTCATAATTCAACACTAAGAATAGGATGCACTTTCAAAAGCAGTGTATGAGTACATGTGCTTGGGAGGTTGCTGAAACAGGGAAATGTCATCTCTGTAAACTGCAGTTAGTGCCAGGCAGTTCCACACTGCATAAACACAGTTCCATACCTTCATATTCTGATTCAGTCAGGTCTCTTAACAAAAACTGAAAACGAAAGAAAGCAAAGTAAAAAGATTAGAATTCTTTTACTGCTTAATCCTTGGTGCTCATTATGGTAATAAGAAAAATCTATTTGCACACAGTTATGTTAAAGATGTTTCTTAAACCAACAACTAGTAATAAATGCAATGATAAGGCTGACAGATAATCCTGAGGTTATTTGGCTCATTTAATATAATAAATGAAAAATGGAGGAAAAACCCCAAACCCACGGTGTTTTACATTCAGTCCTTTCAGTGTTTAGTCTAGCAAGACCAGTTAGGCAGGAATGTGTCCCAGAAGGACTACCCAAAGACTTGCATCTATTCTCCTGTTAGTATATTCAGTTGCTTTAGGGTATAAGAATACCAGAACAGATTTCCTTGGCTTTGCAGATAAAGAGGTAGATTCTGTCCAAAGATCTGGTTTTAATTTGTTCTCTCCCCTTCAGTAGCTAAGTTTTCTAGACTAGTTCAAGAACAGAATGAAGATTTTACTGTTCACCTTCATCTTTTGAGCTGTTTGGTATGCTGTTTTTACCTGATCTAAAAATTACAGATTTCATTTCTCAGAGTTTGGGAAGAGGGTTTCTTTTTGTTATTTGTTTGGGGTTTTTTTTGTTGGTTTCTCTTGGGAGTTTCGGGGGCTTTGTTTGGTTTTGATAATTCTAATGGAAGAAACTATAGGATGGCTGTATTTTAATTTTTTTTTCCTTCTTTTTGTCACTCAGTAAATTAAAAGTGCATTAACTAACAGATCTTTGTTAATGGTGACTCACACACAATAATTATTCAGTACAGATTTTTAAGAAGGCCTTAGGTGATACAGAAAAATATTGTAAGCTTCTTTGTATGTCTTACGACCATGACATCAGTGATTGTGGAAGGGGCCTGAGTAGCATCCACAGAGCTACTTAAAAGGAGAGAGACGCAGACTCCTTTGTCGAAATAACTAAGTATACTTGTCAATTAAATTAATATCTAATATTATTGAACTGTACAGATCATTTAGGGAGATACTATCAGTTAATACACAGCTACATCTTTTTCCCCAAACACCCAGTGGAATCATGTAATTATATTTCTCCCTCTGGTGTCTGAAACCACTTTAAAGGTAAAAAGGTTCATAAGAACAAGAATAGGAAAACAAAATCCAAAAGACTGAGGGGAATCAACATATAAACATATAAACAAACAACAACATATAAAAAGTATTGTTCAGTTCAATCCTCCATGTAAAAAGAAAGGGAAAGAATTAATCACCTTTATTGTACACTACAGTGGGTTACCTGACCAACAACATGGTGGGAGAGGACAGAGCTAGGTACAGATTGCTCTATTCTAGCAGTACCTTTCATTACTGTGTGTCTCCTTAGTTGCAGAATCATAGAATCATAGAAATGTCTGGGTGGGAAGGGAACTCCAAAGGTCGTCCAGTCCAACCCCCCTGCTGAGAGCAGGGACATCCTCAACTAGAGCAGGTTGCTCAGAGCTCTGTCAGCCCCACCTTGAATGTCTGCAGGGATGGGGCGTCAACCACCTCCCTGGGCAACCTGTTCCAGTGCTCCACCACCTCTTCCTCTTATTATCTGGGCAAATATGGTTTGGTTTGGTTTGGTTTGGTTTGGTTTGGTTTGGTTTGGTGTGGTTTGGTTTGGTTTGGTTTGGAAAGGAAGACAAGAAAAATAAACATTTTTTTATCAAAGACACAAAAAATACTGTATTTATATTGCAACAGTGTCCTAGTATCCCGAATAGGATTGAAAACACTTACTAAAGATATAAACACTGCAAATATCAAGAAGTTTGGTCTCCATAAAAATGCATAGGGAGGTACAGAACTGTGAGCAAGATCTTCAGTATTGTATATTGTGCTTGTTGCTTGATTTGGCATGATCTGCAGAGGGGAGGAAATTAATTACTTTCTAGCAAGGGAAGGTTCCAGTATTTTTATTTTTCTGAGGAGAGGTAGTAGAGTAGAGTGTGGTGCAAAAAAAATTAAGATGCTTAAAGATATTCAGTCATTAAGCCAACTAATTCTGTTACTTGAAACACAGAGGTGAGAAATAAGGCACAGCAGAAATCATTCTTGCCAATGCCACATTAGACCTTTTGAATGTCTTGTTCTCAGTTTGGCTTCTGGTCAGTTACAAAGGGTGCGCTTTGGGTACTTTCCGTTTCTTTACAGTTGACTTGTGTAGATAAAAATATTCGTTTTTTCTCCCACAGAATTCCATGTGGTGAGGGAAGAAGTTATTAGCTCCTGTTTCTGAGATGATTACCTATTTGAAGCCATT
This sequence comes from Chloroceryle amazona, assembly GCA_027560015.1. Classification (NCBI taxonomy): domain Eukaryota; kingdom Metazoa; phylum Chordata; class Aves; order Coraciiformes; family Cerylidae; genus Chloroceryle; species Chloroceryle amazona. The sequence goes on from JANHFX010025258.1 coordinate 7,978, forward strand.
TAGAAGCTATAGGTATTTTGTTTAAATTCTGTGCAGTGTATTCAGCCTTCAGTAACAAAGTTTTGTGTGTAGGTTTGTAATTATTACCTATGTACTATGCACTGGTTTGCCTGACTTAATTGTAACACTTGTTGCTTTAAGACTTTCACTATAATTGTGAATAAAAATCTCTCTTGTTCTTATCTGTTTGAGGTAGTAATGATAGGGCTTGTATGCCAAGCTAAGTGAACTCTGACAAACCTAAAGAAAGAGCTGGGAACTAGGAAAAGGCTGGGGGCCAGTACATTAAAAAAAAAAATAAAAGAAGAATCCTTTCATTCTTTCTCTGCACTAATTTGACTATTATTTAAAATGTCCTCTGGCACCATTTGTAACATTAATCGTATAATGATTTTCTCATATTTAACCATGGTAATTAAAACGTGCAGAGACTATTTCTTATTCCTGCTGCAATATAATGTTTTTACTTGATTGAAGCTGAACTGCAATTTGGCCTTTTTGTTGTAAGGAAAAAAAAACAAAACACAAGACTGCTGGGAGCAAATGGATCAATTAAACAATGTTCTTTTGTAATGAGGGTTACATCATTCTGCCAATGATAAAAATCTGTAGCTGAATCTGTCACTAGTGATATATGTCATCTTCTTAGCCCCATGATGGTAACCTATCAGAAGGCAACAAAAAGACTTAGCAAAACATGCATTGATCCTTGCATGTTTTGTTTCAGAAATCAGAAAAAAAATGCAGGTGAGCTCATTATAAAATACTATCTTTATGATCAGAGGAGTCTAAAACCAGCAGTAGAGATATTGGGCTGAAAATGTCATTTATGAATACTTCTCCTTCCCTCACCTGTTTCCCCATTTTGCATCTTGCCTTTTGGACAGCAGTGTTACTGCAGCACCTGACTCCCAGGTGCTCCCAGGGTGCGATACCAGGGCAAACACCAGCTTGATAGCAGGCATGTAGAGCACGGTAGCACAAGATGTCAATGATCAGTTCTGACTAACTAACTGAAAGAAATAAGGAGCTTGTACAATTTGTGGGGTTTGTTTATAGCCTCGTATACCTAGACAGAAAGGAGGTCCACCCATTCTATTAGTTGTGGTTGTGAGATTAAGGCTAACCACCTAAACACTGGGACCTCAAGGGCAATCGTAAGTGTAGGAACCTAATCACAGTGAGAATGGAGCACACCAAGTCGACTGCTCCCTAGAACCTTCCAAGGAGGATGATCAGACGGTTGTCCCTGGAGTGAAACCTACCTGGAGGGGTCAGCAGGGAAACTCTCTCCCTGAACTGCTTTGCAGACTAAAGGAAGTCATGGACTAAAGGGATGCAGGAATGCAAGGGGAAGAGCATTTTGTGAAGTGTATTGTGGGATGCTTCATAAGGGGATTGTGGCAATTTGTGAGACTTGGTGTAAACTGTAGGGAAAGAACCATGGGGAGGAATAAAGAATCAAGGAAGAACAAGCACAAAAAAAAAAAGGGGGAAAAAGGAGATAAAAAAAGCTGGTCAAGTGAAACAGGAGTTGGAGAGGATGCTGCTTGTCTGCCTCTGTGCCTTATCATTGCACGCTATCCTACTTCCAAGTAGAGTCTGTGTGGGTGTGCCCTGAGTTCTGACTGTGTATGTGTGGGTGCCAGTGATCTCTGAGGTGGACTAGTCTGTGAGCATGATAAGGGGTCTGAGTGCCAGCAGCTGGAGGGGGACCACAAACCTCAAAGGCCTGACGGTCCTAGTGCAGCGTTAGGGGGAGACCAGGGGTCAGCTACTGCATAGGCTTTGTATCTAAGACCAGGTACAAGAGACACCCGTATCTTGTAAGTGCACATGTTCCACTGGCAGACTGTGACCCTGGTTAGCTGAAGAGGAGACACAGGATGGGGCTGTCAGTTCTGTTCATGCTTGTGCAAGTGTTGTGTGTCTGTGGGTACTGGGAAGAGCACTGCTGTCCAGCCACTGGAATTTTAAGGTATGTCTCAGTAGCAGGAGCACACACACATATATGTATGTATATGAAAAATCTTTAGATACACATATACACACGCACATATATTTTTATATATACACCATATATTGTCTTCCATATTTATAATTATAAAAATTATATATTAGTGTTATATATCTTTAAAAAAAGTCTTTTTTGAGCAGCAGGAGAGGTTTAGATTGGATATTAGGAAAAATGTCGCCACTGAAAGTGTTGTCAAACATTGGAACAGGCTGTGCAGGGAAGTGGTTGGGTCACCATCCCTGGAGGTATTTAAAAGATGTGTAGATGTGGTGCTGAAGGATGTGGTTTATTGATGGACTTGGCAGTGTTAGGTTTACAGTTGAACTTAATGATATTAAAAGGGCTTTCCAAACCTAAATGTTTATAAGATTCTATGATTCTATAGTTAACATACTGTTGTGAGGTAATCCTGGTAGGCAATTAAGATCCCACAGCTACTTTCTCACTCCCCACTTAGTGGGATAGAGAAGAGAATCAGAAGGGCAAAAGCAAGAAAACTCATGGGTTGAAATACAGACAGTTAATAGAATAGAATAGAATAGAATAGAATAGAACAGAAGACTTCAGTTGGAAGGGACCTACAATAACCATCAAGTCCAACTACCTGACCAATTCAGGGCTGACCAAAAGTTAAAGCATGTTATTAAGGGCATTGTCCAAATGCCCCTTAAACACTGAGAGGCTTGGGGCATCAATCTCCTCTCTAGGAAGCCTGTTCCAGTATTTGACCACCCTCTCAGTAAAGAAATGCTTCTGTACAGTCTGAATCTCCCCCGATACAGCTTTGAACCATTCCCATGCATCTTATCACTGGATACCAAAGAGAAGAGATCAGCACCTCCCTCTCCACCTCCCCTCTGCAGGAAGCTGTAGAGAGCAACGGATTTGCCCCTCAGCCTACTTTTCTCCCACCAATCTCCAAGTTCTCAGTTGCTCCTCATAGGTCATGTCTCCCAGCCTTTTCACCAGTTCTGTTGACTCCTCTGGACACATTCAAGGACCTTCACAACCTTCTGAGATTGTGGGGCCCAGAACAGCACACAGTATTCAAGGTGAGGCTGCACCAAAGCTGAATACAGAAGGATAATCACCTGTTTTGACCAGTCAAGCAAAGTTGCACAAGCAAAGAAAAACAAAATAAGAAACCCATTTGCTACTTCCCATGTAGTTACAGGCAGATAGACTTACTGGAAAGTAAGTCCTCAGCACATGTAATGTTTATGTGAAAAGACTTCTTCCCTGCAAGTCTTTGATCTGTACAACCTCCACAAATGCGTTTATGTCCTCACCTATTGATTTGGCCTTCAGGATGATTTTGCTCAGTTAAAAAGACTACAGTCAGGATTCTTTCTGCTATTCCATACCTTCCCCAGAATACCTCAGGATTACCTCAAGGCAAATTTCATCCTTTAAAATAATGGGAGGCTGACTCCTTCTATGCTTTCTACACAAGTCTACACAAGAAAGGGGACCTCTGTTCACAGACTTGCATTCTCAGAGGTGGATGACTGTTAGAGACCTGAGAGAGCTGTGAGGCAAGGTGTGGAGATAAGACAGTCTTATCTCTGTGTAGAGAGGACCAATGGTTGTGTTTCTCTCTTGCTGGGCAAATGCAATCACAGTGAACACTGACAATGCATAATCATCCATTCCTGAGTATTTCTGTGATGTTCAGGTTCAAATTATCCAGACATTCTGTAGAAACAACAGAATAGAATTAGAAATATCACAGGCTTCTAATCACAATTCAGACTAATCACTATTTCCTCACTTTAGTTCAGATAGCAAACATGAGTTCAAACCATTCAAAAGCAGGAATTATTTCTTTAAGTTTTGCATTGGTCTTTTATTTTTTTATCAGTTTTCCTACAAGGTGTCTTTAGATAGTTAACTCTGCCCTTTAAGTTGAATACAGTTGAGTATTTCACATGCTACATTCAAATACTGTTTATGAGGAGACAAAGCACACCTTATGTATAAGTAAACACAAGAATTAATTCCTAGTATAACTGATATATTAAGAAACTAAGAATTATTAGTCCAAATGTGTTTCTTCAAGAAAATAATAATGTAGTTTAAATCCTGAGGTTGGTGGGTTCAGTCTGGTGCTGGTGATGGATTACAATTTTAGCAGTGAATTGTCAGCATGAGAATCCTTTCCCAGGAGGAATATGATGTTCATGTTTATGGTTTCTTATTCCTTACTCCAGGATCCACTTTGGATCATTTTTATATGTTTCTTAACATGTATTTACACTTTGCTCATTGGTCTGCAGGTCTGAATTACATCCAGATTTACTATATATGGTCACCTTTACATATGTTAGATACTATATTTCTTTGGGGTTTTTTGTTGACCCTAACATGAGCTTTATCAAGCTCCAGGTTTGCATGTCTTTGTGTATTTGTCAGTTGTTTTCAGCTGTGGGGACTCCAGTGCCAGAAATACAAAGCTGCATAGTTGTTATAATGGAATACAATAAATGAAGCATAATGGAATTGGTATGCAAACATGGAGGAAGGCAAGAGAAAAAATAGTTCTTTGATTATATAGGTACTTAACTGAAGAAAAATGGGATGGAGGGAGGGAGGGAAGAAATAAATAAGGAAGATGGGAAGGAAATAGACTTGGAATTCAAGCCAAACCCTAAGCATTTCTAAGGCTCAAGGGATTATTTTCTTCTTGGCATCCCTTCAGATTTCAGCTTAGTAAGGCCAACAGAGTCCATTGCTGAACAGATTTCTTTGAGAATTTCTGAAGAGCTCTCAGTACCATCAGTATAGGTTTTTTTAGTTGGCTGAATAAGTCTTAAAGCATCAGTGAAACATAAATCAGGCTTTAAAAATGCTACATTTTGTGATTTATGAGAACAATCTGAAATATTTATCTTTTTAGGCTTCTTGTACACAAGAGAAGAAGAGGACACAAAGCTTTTCCTTTGTTTTATGTTTTTAAGTAGAAAATATATTCAAGAAAACACAATGCTATGTACATATAATACATTCATGTTAAAGTTGCCCTTGGGATTTCCATATTATTATCATTTCAAGGTGTTCAATCATAGCAATGTATTAATGTAGGATTGATGTTTGTTTTCATATCTTTGCTCATCCTGCTCTGAGATAAGAAGCTAACTGTTGAGAACTTATGAATTAAACAAGGCTGGACTGAATCAGACTTTGAATAGAAAACCACTGCAATTTTCTATGATGGGAAAAAAAACCCCAAACTTGAGGTGCTTTACAAAGTAGAATCATGATGCAAAAGTGATAGAAATTTACATTACACATTTAAGCATACTAAATAGCATTTAATTCCCTGGGTAGTATAGAATATAGTAAAGATATTATTTAACTATTTTTATCTTGAAATGATATCTATAACATATAATTAAAATATTTAGTATTTTTATTTTTGTAAGTGTGATGGTATTTCTTACACGTTAGGCGCAGGAGTTTAAATTTCTCCCTTGCTTACTGGCATGAAAAATATATCCTTACAACATCTTTTTGGAATGGTCTTTGCTTGAGGCTGTGCCTGCAACTTACAAAGCCTATCAAAGGAAAATGGTGACTGAGATTCAAACTGAACTGAGCTGGAGGGATACAGCATTCTTTTTAAAGTTTATTTTAGATCTTTAAGTCAAGAAGTTTTTAAATAAAATCAGTCAGTTTCAGTCATCTCTAATACATGAAACAGCATTTGAGTTTGTCTAGTGAGTTTATTTTTAGCTTCCTACTAGAGGTGAGTCTGTAAAAGAGGAAAGCAAAGAAGAGCTTTTAAAGTCCAATAGCAACCTGAAATAATTTTAAGGTTGAAGTGAAATATAACATTTTTCTTCTTCTCTTACTTGTAAAGAAGTAATCTTTTGGGACACACACTGTATTTTGCTTGCTCTATACCTTCTCGGAGAGAGAATCTGTAATGTTTAAGAAAATACTAGTTTTGTCATCCTCAGGATTATTTGAAAGTTAAATATATTAATTTCTTCCATGATAGGAGAGAGAAAAAATGTTTAAACCAGAATTTTCTATCATAATTTTCAAACGCTGGGATTTTGGTATGTTTACATTCTGGTCATGGAAAAATGTTCTTCCTTACATCATATTTAAAGGTTTTGCATCTCCTCTGTTATATCACTGCCTGGCTTACAGTGCAGGAGCAACTACTTATTTCTATTTTGGTTATCCTTTTTTGTCTCCTACAGCTAAAGACAGTGGAACTGCCCACCTGGTCTTATATTCTGGGTTGTCATTAGATGCTGCTATAAGAAGAGCTTGACTCTTACCTATGCATATTTGCATAGGTTGCAACTCCTATCCTGTCTCCTCTAGCATCTCATTCAGAAGTCAGATTGCATCACATCTCTTTCTCTTTGCACACCCCTCTGTACCCACAAGAAGCGTGGACACCTTGTCAACGTGGTGCTGGCGTATCCCCACTGACCAGCCTTTGGATCAGGAAGAAAGGAGTCAGGGGAGGACCTCCAGACATACGCAACTGTGGTGACCTCTGCCACCTAGGCAAAGGCGATATTCCTTCACTCCTAGCTCACCTTTTAAGAGTTATTTCTGTTTAGTTGTTCTGTAGTTTTTCTTGCCTTTTGCTCACTCATTTGAATGCTTATGACTTGCTTTCCCATCCAGTTTGGGGTTTGTTTTATTTTTATCTTTGTTTTTCATATCCATTTATTTGGGTGTTCTCCCAAAACAGAGAGGGCTTTTGATGCGAGGACAGGCATGAAATGGAGACAAGAATGGAGATAAATGGAGACACTGGTGCACTCGAGATAGAGAGAAGGAAATGTATGAGACGATTCAAAACCAATATTCTCTCAAAAACATTTAGATAAATTTCCATTCCATTTTTCTTCTCTCTTAACTAGCTAACACTTGAATTAAGGTGAAATTAGAATATTTTTGATTAACCTAGTCTCTCGAAAAAGTAAAAAAAATTCTAAATTTCCTAACCAAACCTTTGAGACTAGCCTGACACTTCTTCATTCAATACTGTTATATACAAGTTCTTGTCAACAACACCACCACAGTACCTGAGCTATTTAGATTATTACTACTTCCCTTACATGATGTAAAATCTTTCCTGTACCTACACTGCAGAGATAAGCTCTACCACTACCTTATGCACCTGACAACAGTGGTGTTTGCCTTCTGGTTGCTATGTACTGTAGTCGGTTTACTGGGACAGGGAGCAAGATCAGGGGGAAATTGTCCTGGGTCAGACTAAGACAGGGTTAATTTTCAGAAGAAGCTGGGTGGGACCACAGCCAGGGTAGACAACTGGATCAGCATTGCATTGATTTGCAGGGCTAGGCAGATCTGGGCTGTGACTGCTGCACTGCATATCACTCATTATATATATTATTATCATTAATATTATTGTCATTACTGCTGTTTTCTTCTCTTTTTGTGTTGTTCTAGTAAAATCTCCTTATCTCATCACATGGGGTTTTGCCTTTTTTCTCCCTATTCCCCATCCCAGCAGCTCCATGATGCTCAGTTGCTGGTTGGGTCTAAACCATGACAGAAAGAAACAGAGTTCTCAAACCCCTGTGTATATATGTATTTTTCCATATGAGCAATATATGTATAAAACATATATTCAAGAATTGCAAAAAAAAAGGAAGAAAAGAGGTATATCTTAAAGATGTAGCAAAAAAGTAATTGGAAGAAATTAGAGAAGACAGAAACAAAATACTATCATTGAGATTATATCACAGTATTCTACATATTACTCCCCCACAATGTCTACAAACAGATCAGAATAGGTATTTGGAACATGATTGTATAGAGGTATTATTTTACATGAGGAGGAACTTCTTTACTGTAAAGGTCACAGAGCACTGGAACGGGCTCTCCAGAGAGGTTGTGGAGTCTCCTTCTCTGGAGATTTTCAAAGCCCACCTGGCTGTGTTCCTGTGTGACCTGTGTTAGATTATATGGTCCTGGTCTGGCAGGGGGGTTGGACTCGAAGATCTTCAAGATCCCTTCCAACCCCTGACATCCTGTGATACCTGTGATACGGTATGTATTGCTATGTCTGAGAAAAAAATATTGTCATCTGTATGAAAAAAAAAAGGTTATATATAGAGGCTTTCTAACTTAAAATTTGAAAAGTGTTTTTTTCTGTTTTTTCTTAGAAAATAATTTTATGAAGCTGAGATTTCAGGTTCTGCTAGTGCAAAAAGCCCTGTGAGAATTAATCTGTTGTGCTTTGCGTCAAAGGAATTTTTTATGGCACTCACAAGAAAGCTGACATACTTTCATCATCTTTTGTGTTATTTTTTAGAAACAGCTGTTCCAAAACACGTCAGTAGAATCCTCATAAAATACTTTGCTTCCTGGATCCAGCTAGCACAAGAAAGAATCATCCCTGCCAATCTACCGAGTTCTTCCCTGAGAGAATATGTATTTTCTAGCAATAGCATCTGTGCCTCTATCTTATAGGAATACTAAAGTGATGGAAAAGAACCCAAGCCTTTTCTTTCAAGAATTCTACAAGGGAAGCTATTTCTTCAAAGCAAACTCCATGTATCTCATTGTGCATTTACTTCTTTCATGTACTTGTTGAAAAGAAGGAAATCTGTCAGTTGTTTCGGTAGAGGACACAGTTGTTCAAGGTGCTGACTACCAGCTAAATGCAGAGGCAAATGCACATAGTCCACTTTGGAAGCTGGCAAAAGTTTGGCCATGCTTAGCATTTATAAATGAAAATAATGCTTTTTTACATTGGCAGGCTGAGAAGAGATCCCTTATTTCCACTCAAACTTATCACTCCAAACATAAGTAAAAGTTGAAATCTTGTCCCCATGTGTAATGAGAGGGTGAGTCAGAGAAGGTGGTGTAATGCCCCATTGCTGTTGTTCTGAGGATGGCTTACATTGGTGATGGTGCTTTAGTGACTAAAAGTCTTAATGTCCTTTCAGACATGTCACTGACAGTCCCTGGACAGTTTTTATTGAGGTACCCTTGTTAGGAGTTGCACTTGCCTGCTGCATACCTTAAGAGATATAAAATGTTCCGCCCTCACAGTTCAGTTGGTGGACTTCTACCCTAATATTAATCCAGGCTGATGACTTGAACATTCTGCTGAGTTGCTGCCTATATCCCCCTGAGGCTCCTTGTTTTTTTCTAAGCTTGAGTGGAGCTATCACAGCAAAGAATTCAGCCCATGCAATTCAAATGTGGGAGACTACGTAGTGAAATATTTGAAGTTAAGTGTCAGCAACATGTGGCATTAAAGAATGTGCTAAATAAGTCATAGCCTACTAACTTACTATTCAGGCCCATGGTCTCCCCCAGTTTAGAGATATCCTACCTCCTGAAGGTTCAGTAATGCAACACATTGCTCTCTAATTTAAATAATGTCAAAAAGATTAAGTGCTACCAAAACCTATGAAGATAATTAATGCATAGTTGTTAGCATGTCTGCCTAGACTTACTCCTGCGTCAGTTTTAGCAAGTTTTGCGCGTAATTGATTTAACTTTCATTTGCACTTCTCTCCATTTAAACTGTTAATACTTCTAAGCTGGCAGAGGAATGAATAAACAATCGTTAAGCTATAAGCAATTATAAAGATTGTTTAACTGGTGTAATTACAGTATGAATTTCTTTGCCCATTTGTCACATTGTTCAGCATGGCATAAGTTTAGTGAAAATTTACTTCTGATATTAACACAGGAGTTGCAGAGCAGCCTCTGGCTTCAGCAGGAGTCTGTTGTGGGCTCTAGGAAGCAATTTCTGGGGTAACTTTGTTGACAATGGGAAAAAAGGGTTTTCAGAAAGAACTGAGTCACTTAATTCTCACCTGGGAAATGGACTGTGCAGGCACTCTGGGGTTGCTGCAGCTTTCTTCCAGATTTCAACTAGTACAGACAGTGCTTTCACAGGCACTATGATCTCAGGAACCTGTGAAGAGGACACAACACAGAGATTTATGTTTCAATAGGATCTGTGCAATCAGAAAAGCCGACAAGCCCATTTAATTCTTCAACTTTCTTTGATACTTGGGGTATATAATCCCTCACTTTAGCTAGGAGGAAGCTGGTAAGAGCTCTGAGAATTTGTATTTCCCATTTCTTTGGGTTTTTTGGGTCGTTTTGTTTTTCCTGCTGACCTTTATGGTCAAATTGGAACTTTCTGTTTGAGTTTTGTGCTATAGAAAGTAAACTCTCAGCGTATTGAAACATACACATCTGGAAAACAAATAGTTGGAAATAAATTGTTTTTTATCTGAAAGCAGCAGAATTTAGCAAATTTGCTTAAAATAAAAACCTTACAGCAAAATCAGAACATCACTACCACACTGGAAGCAAGATCTGATTTAATTTGTAGTATTCTGGTTCCTTTCCCTTTCCTTTCCCCTTTCCTTTTCCCTTTTGCTTTCCTTTTCCTTTTCTTTTTTTTTTCTTTATTCTTTTCCTTTCTTCATTCGCTGTTGTTTTGTTTGTTTGCTAATACATTAAATAGTAGCAAAAATTAAAAAAACAATCTATTTCATATTATTTGTTTTCTATGTTCCTCATATACTAAAGACTTTAGAAATTTAATTCTATTTTGAATATATGGAACCTTCCTCATTTAATTTTCAGGATTTTGCCCAAATCCTTGTTAGAAACATGCTTCAGGATTTTAATAAGAGTGTCTCTGTTCCATACGTGATGTGCCATATGTGCTTGCCTGCAGCCTTTTCATTTCCAGTGAAGTAATCTGTTAATGAAACAGCTTTCAACATTGTTTCTGCTGCCTTAAAAATCCACCAAGTTATTGATACTGTGTTTGTCAAAAATGGCCCCAAACCCTAGTACTAAACCTGCTGCTAGACAAGAACACAGAATAAGGATTTGAAAACTTAATTACACGTGTGTATTACATTCCCTGAATACATGGGTGTCTTGATGTAAAAATTAACACATTAAGACACATTTTCTTTTTTCATTTGTTTCTTTAATTTTATTTTACTGTTTCATTTTGTCTGTATACTACTTAACAACTTTTTTGTTGTTGCCATTACAATGTTGGCCTATAAAATTTCTTTTTCTATCCTTCATATCCCTGATTTCTCCTTCTTCTTTATGTTAGTGAAAATCTGACTTCAACAGATTTCCTTCAATATTACCCTGATGTGAAGGAAAGTGGTCTCATTTTCCTTACAGGAAGGCTAATTATTCAAAGCTTCAGAGATCTTGTTACTCTGTTTATACAAATGTTGAACCCGTAGGAGATTCTTAATCCAAGAAATACATTAGCAATTGCCACTATTATTCTTGTGATTGAGCTCATGGGAAGAGGCTACCTCCAAGCAGTATAAATATGCATTTTTAATGATACTCACAAAAGGAGATCTGGAAGAACTGAGAATAAGCTAAAAAAAAATATAAATGGTGGGTTGTTTGATTCTATTGCTTTGAATTGGACCATTATATTTCAGTTATTGTGCTTGAGACATTTAATTCAAGTCAGTGATCACAGAATGATCAAGTGTCTCCCCTTAATTAAGGCTTCAGTAAGTGTTCCATTACTCGTCTGGATTTTATCTTCTTTTTAATTTTTTTTTTTTTTTACCTCTGGGCATTCTTTTTGTCTTAATTATTTTTTCAGATGAACTTTTAAAAGTGGATTAAAACTATCCTGAAAATATGAAGAAAATTGATCAAGTTGTTCTCCAGAGAGTAATTTAGAATTGCTCTTTTTAAATGGTTTCCAGCTAGTAAACACGACTGACAATAAATTTTGGAGGGGAAAAGTATAACTCACAATTTATATTTACCCTCAGTCCCTCCAGAAATGTGTTTTTTGTTTAGTATACAACCATACAAACAGTTTGTTTTTCACAGAGTTCAGTTCATGTGAAATGTGCTAGCTAAGGTTCGTAAGAGAGGAAGGGGAAAAGTGACATCCATAACAAGGGATAAATTGACTGTATTTGTAGCAATAAAAGTGGTTTGTTTTTCCAAGATCCTTAATTCCTGTCCCACAGATGTTACAGAGGCTTCTATTTTCTTTCTATTTTTCCTGCAGTGCTAAATGCTTGATCTTGTGGCAAAGTTTCAATAAACACTCATCAGTCCCAGTTCTGGTGAGAATTCAGAGGTTGGGACTGGTCTGCTGAGCACATCACAGATTAATATGGCTGAAATGAAGAGCAGAGGTGGATCTTGAGACATTGACAGGTCAGTGCTGGTTAAGAAGACTGGCAAATAAGAACAATATTTAGCCCACATTGTGTCAGGTAACTCTCTTGTAGGTTTTTAACTCTCCAACATGTTTATCTGCTTCTTTTACTGAATTCCTTCACTTCTGATCATGGTATTTTTCCTTAGAGGGTAAAAAGAGAGGATAAAAACCACAGATGTAAAATGCTCAAAGGTGGTTCTCATTGGAGTTCCTTCCTCTGCAGATGTATGAACTGTGTGGAAGAGAAAGTATTTGATTTATAGTGGAACTTTTTAAACTTCATTGCTCAAACATCAGCTGCTTTCAGAGGCAACTACTTTCAAAATGCCCTATTTTCAGAGGTGCCAGCTATATATTACTAAATTCTATAGTATGTAGATAAATGGCTTAGAAAAATGTGCCTTTCACATTTTATGCACTTGAAAATCCACATTTGTTTGGTGGTGGCTTCTTTGCTTTATAAATTGTTAGATGTCTGTATTTTTTTTCTCTTATATGAAATGATTGCGATCAAGCTAACAACAGAAAACTAGAGAAATTTCATGGAGTTTGGGAGTAATTCAGCAATGCTTTCAACAAGCTTGGCAGCAGTTTTAGAAGAACCAAAAGATCTGAGGCTTTATTCAGAAACAGTATAGTTGTATTAAAAATATCTACCTTTAACAGTGTTTGCTTCTTCAGGTCTTGAATGTTTCTGGAATTATGGTCTATTTACAGCATTACTATTATGATCTTGCTTTTGTTTGCTTGATATTCTAAGAATTTTAAAGAGAACAGGTTAGCAAGAGAAAGTAATAGATTTCTCTAATCTGTTGGTCCTAAACTTGCTACCATTTTGAAGGAACATAGAGCTTTATGTATATGGACCACTTGGTGGATAAGGAATTGACTGGATGGTCACACTCAAAGAGTTGCAGTCGGTGACTCAATGTCCAAGTGGAGATCAGTGACTTTCAGGGGTCAGTATTGGGTCTGGCATTATGTAAGGTCTTTGTTGGTGATATGGACAGTGGCATCAAGTGCACTCTCATTGATTTTGCTGATGACATCAAGTTCTGTTGTGTGGTTGACACACCTGAGGGATGGGATGTGATCCAGAGGGACCTTGACAGGCTCGAGAGGTCTTATGAACTTCATGAAGTTCAATGCAGCCAAGTGCAAGGTCCTGCACCTCGGTTGGGGCAATCCCAGACACAAATACAGGTTGAACAATGAGTGAATTGAGAGCAGTCCTGTGGAGAAGGACTTGGGGGTGTTGATTGATAAGAAACTCATCTTGACCCAACAATGTGCACCTGCAGCCCAGAAAGGTACGCGTATCCTAAATGTATCAAAAGAAGCATGACCAGCAGGCTGAGGGAGTTGATTCTCCTCCTCTATTCTACTCTGGTAAGAACCCATCTGGAGTACTGTGTTCAGCTCTGGGGCCCCCAACATAAGAAGGATATGGACCTGTTGGATCAAGTCCAGAGGATAACCATGAAGGTTATTACGGGGCTGGAGCACCTCCCCTATTATGATAGGCTAAGAGAGTTGGGGTTGTTCATCCTGAAGAAGAGAAGGCTCCCAGGGGGACCTTATAGATTAGATACAGGGAAGAAACTCTTTACTCTAAGGGTGGTAAGACACTGGAACCAGCTGCCCAGAGAAGTTGTGGATGCCCCCTCCCTAGAAATGTTCAAGGCCGGGTTGGATGGTGTTTTGAGCAACCTGGTCTAGTGGGAGTTGTCCCTGCCCATGGCAGGGAGGTTGGAACTAGACGATCTTGAAGATCCCTTCCAACCTAAACCATTCTTTCATTCTGCAGTTCTATATTTGATTGCTGCAGTTGAGCAGCAGGACACTGCAAGGGATGTATGAGCTCTTATTTCACTCCCATGCCAGCAAGCTATCCCTTGCACCAAGCTGATGGCTCAGAAAAAAGCCTGTTTTCCTAAGTGCATACACAGGAAATAGCTCTTTGTAAGGGGATATGCAAAGCACTATTTGCTTTTTATTGACATTTCTCTTCCTGCAGCATCTTTCAAGAAAGGTCATTCCTTCTGTTCCTTCTGTTTCTTTTATTGATGATTCAAATTACACTTAGTGTTGTGAATAGAAATGCAATGCCATTAACACCCTGTGGTGCTAACCTTTATTTTAATGAAATATTCATTCCTAAAGACATAGGCAGCAAGCTGTTAAGAATGGGGGCTGACATGTGTAAGTTAGGTTGATTTGAAGTTAAAGGGACAAGAATGGACTGCTGAATGCGGCAGCCTTCAACCTTTCCATTTTTTTCTGGGTATTTAAGTGGATTTAAATATTGATTCTTAGGGAGCCTCTCAGCAGACACCACAATCATCCTCTCTCACATTAATTGTCTTTAAATATTAAGTTCTGTCAGAGACTAAGCTCTTCAGGACAAGGACCAAGCCTTCATGTACTCCCTTACAACGGCCAGCTGAGTCCTGACTATTTTTCAGCCTGAGCACTTTCATAAAGCGAACATTAATTAAAACTGATATTTAATCTTCCCTAATTCTTTCCAATAGTCTGGCAATTTGGAGTTTTAATGATCAAATCATTATATTAATAATTATTTGAACTGTGGAAAAAAAAAAAAGCCCAATAACTTCTGCTGTTGCAGATGATGTTAAATAGCCTGCCACTGTTACTTGCCAGAATTGTAATCAAGAAATGTCCAATCTGATGCAGGTGAGGAAATGGTAGGAAAGTAGGGATGTGTGTGTGTTAGAGACAGAGAGAACACTCGTGAAGATAAGGTGGAATCAAGTAGAAAAAGAAGTTTTGTGGAGATAAACTTGAAAGATAGTTTGCCAAAATTAAAACTGATTCTGGACAAGAGAAGTGTACAGATGTTGAAATAGAAAATCCTTCAGTCTATCATTGCATGTTTTGACAGACTGGCACTATTTTGTACTTGAACTACAGTAGAGGCAAGCATGTTGTGTGCTGTAGGTGTTGAGGAAAACTGCAGGTTAATACATTCAAAAGAATATAATCAACACTGGCAGCAAGAAATCTTATTGGTTTTTGGATGGATCTTGAAGGAATTATGATTGGGATTATAAAATGCCATTGCCTCTGATACTACAGGACTGAATTCAGTACTGGTGAACAAAATTGTTCCAAGCAAATGTCAAGTTTGCTGTAATCTCTTGTCTGCATATAGGATATCAGTAACTTTTCAAACCCCATATTGGGAAGCTGACAGAACAAAGTTTGGTTATGCACACTGAAATTTTATTCCTTAATGGAATGATTTGTCTATCATGGAAAGGATACTTTGCAATTAAGAATATTACAATTTGCTGAATAGGAACAAATGGGAGTCAGAGACCTGTGGACCTGCTGCATTTTGCTTTTTTCTGACAATGGGTGGTTGGTTTTTTTGAGCCAGTGTTGTTATTTTAATATCAGAATTAAAAATAAAAAATAATTAAAAAAAAACACAAACAAAACCCAACCAACCAAATAAACAAACAAATGACAAAACCAAACAAACACAAACAAAACAAAAAACCCCAAACAACAACAATAACAAAAAACCAAACCATGCCTTGAAAAACTGAAGTGTACTAATTGGGAATGCCCAGTATTTGGGAATAGTTTCCCATGCTGTCTAATTAGCAAGGTTTTGCCTCAGAGGGAAATATATATTGTATACTGTATACAATTATATTGCTGTGTACTTGATTACATCTCTACATTTAATGCCTAAGGAACTCATCTGTCACCTGACATTTAATCAGCAATAATCTTTCTGGAACACTATCAGTGAAAAACGTTGCTGATGTGAAGATTTTATCAAATTGGGCTAATTCTCTTGAGTGTAGTAGCGATTAAAGACTGAATTTGGGTGTATAATAATAAAGGGCTTCTAATAATACTATGACCATTGTGTTTATAAGGAGGTTTATCAATAGGAATGGCAGAGATCCTGTAGTGACTGTAATGCAGCTACCTGGGTTGTGAATGTTGGCACTTGCCACACAAGGTTGAGAAGCTGAGATTGAAATCTTAAAAGCACTCCTTCCTGTGCATTTACACGGTACCTGTTGAGAGATCAGTATGTTCCTTTCTCTATGCAGCTCCCAATAGTAGTTAGTGACTGAATATTATGGAAGATTGATGTTTCTGCATCAGATATTGAATAAGTACAAGTTTTCCTCTGTTTTCACAATACACAATAGGTTTGAGAGAGTGAGAGAGTTGAAGAGAACATTTCCATTTACCTATTATTAGCACCAAGCTATGTACATGCATTCATAAATTCCAGAATTAGGTACATGTTGGTCTGTATGGAGTCTGAAAATATTTCTAAGTAGCAAGTTGGTAATGTCAGGAAAATGGTATAAAAGTACTTTTATATCACAGTGTTCACCTGAGAACATTAAATCAGTTATAAACCAGTAGTTTACACTTCAGCATCTCTTTGAGCTCGTTAAGATCTCACCATCTTGTTGTGGTTTTTCTTTTTCCCAAAGGGAAGAAAAACTTTTAAATGTCATTAATGGACATGGTATCTCCCTAAAATTATTTGTTATATAGTATGTACACAACTAGATTGTAGGTTGATAGAAATTCATTGACTTTTCTTATCTGCAAATATGACCAAACATAGCATAAAAATTTCTTAGGTTTTATATATTATTTCAAGAAAAAATTGTTTCAATGTGACAGGACTCCATGCGAGTGATGAATATTCACCATGTACTGTAGACAGATAATTTGTTATAAAAGGTAAAACTATTTCACAGAGTCTAAGCCATACTATTTTCTGATTCCAAACTGATGAAGTTTGAAAACTCATCCATATCATTAAGATTACAGTGGTCAAATAGTTTTTCTCCCTGAGGATAGGTTTAATTGAATATTACACTTCCTATGTACAACTAATTATTGAATTCTCTACAAGGAAAAAAAATGGAAAAGGGATTTTTTTTGTAGCTTGACTTGCAATAGGAACACATTAAAAAAAGAGCATAGTTCATATAGTTTTCAAAATATTACCTATATTTAACCTCAGATTTCACAGAATCACAGAATTGCATAGGATGGAAGACACCTCTTAGATCATCTAATCCAAACCCTCACTCAGGCAGGATAAAGTAGCACAGGCTGTTCAGAACCAAGGCCAGTCAGACTTTGAATATCCCCACAGATGGGGATTCTACAACCTCTCTAGATAACCTACTCCAATATTTGGCCACCCTCACAGAAAAAGGTGTTTTGTTGTGTTTAAATGAAATCTCATGTGTTTCAGTGTTTGTCCATTGCCCCTTTTTTGTCACTGGATGCTGCTGAGAAGAGTCTGTCTCCCTCCTCTGTATTCCTGATGCTCAGATGTTTATATAAACTTATGTGATCCCCCCTTAGCCTCTCAAGGCAATAACATCAGCCAGCTCCCTCAACACCCATGGGTCCAACACGTCATGGACTTAGGTATGTGCAACGTTCCTTGGCTGAGTGGTTCCTAACCATGGGTATGTTTTCCTTGCTCTGGACTTTCTGATCTTAGGTTCCTGAGAGTCCTGAATGTTGGTCTTACTGGTAATGACTAGGGCAAAGCAGACATTGAATATATCATCCTTTTCCCTGTCATTCTTCACCTGGTCCCCTGCCCCACTCATCAGTAGGACCATATTTTTCCTTGTAGTCTTTTTGCTGCTTATGTATGGTAGAATCATTTCTTATTGCCCTTCACATCCCTTACCAGATTCAACTCCATGGCAGCCTTGGCTTTCCTCTCCCCATTCCTGCACGAGACAAAAACTCTGTAGTCCCCTTGGGTCATCTGCTCCTGCTTCCACTTCTTGTTTGCTTTCAGTTTATGTCTGATCTCAATTTGGAGCTCCTTGTTCATCCATGCAGGTGTCCTGCTTTTTAGCTTGATTTCATATTTGTTGAGACAGGTCTTTCTTGTACTTGGAAGAGGTGATCTGTGATTATCAACAAGCTTTCCTAGACCTGTCTTCCCTCCAGGGATGTATCTCATGGGATTCTTCCAAGCAGATCTCTGTAGAGAAAGAAGACTGCTCTTCTTAAATCCAGTGATGTGTCTTGCTTTTTTCCATGCTCTCTTCTCTCTGGACCCTGCGAACTTCACCTTCTCATGGTCACTGCAGCCAAGCCTGTTCCTGACTTCCACATCACCAAACAGTTCTTCCATTTTTGTAAGCACAAGATCCAGGAGAGCACCATTCCACATCTCCTCGATCACCTGTGCCAGAAGTCTGTTATCAATGCACTTAAGATTTCACTGCCACTGAGCCCTAGTTTGTCTTTATTTCTATATCTTACTTTCCTATCAGTATATGCAAACATCTAATATAATATCTTTTACTGAAATGATATTAATAACATATAAATATATTCAGTAAGCTGTTAGTAATCTATTGTACTGATTTAAAAGCTCAACAATAATAACAGAAAAACATTTTGGATTAGAGGGAAAAGGTCCAAGTTATAAATCTTTGGATAGAAACAGTGAACGAGACACTTGAGTCAATGTGATTGATTCCAGCACTTTAGCAGTATCAGGTTTTGGCCTCTTATTTGTAAACTGTACAAAATGTCAGTCCCAGACTTCTGCACTGTGATGAAGACAGAGCTATTGTTTTGGGTTTGTCAAAGGCCATGTTAGTGCTTTTGTTGTTTTTCATCAGTTTGATAGCATTTACAGTATGTGAACTGTGTTGACTTTCTATCAGCTGAGCCAGAACCAGTACAATTCATTCCCAGCAGTGGTTTTCCAGCAGATCCACTTTGGCTGGGGAAAATGTCTACAGAAGATGGAGAGCAAGAGAAAACTTAATCTGTCATTAATGGCCGCCAGAGCAGCAACATTTCCTCTTTAGTATCTAATTGTAAAGTCCCAACTATCCTAGTTTTTAGCAAGCACATAAAAGGATGGTTTAGAACTTTCCTAATTAAGGGGCTTCTAGGACGAATGTTACTTGCAGGTCCTTGGCATTTTAACATGGTGTGTGTCTTTTTTCTACTCCTCCCCAATTTGTAAGAGGAAACATCATAAGGAACCTTCGGCCTTCTCGGTCTGTAGTTTTTTGTTCTCCTGCATACATACAAAGTTGCCATGGGGTCTCTGACATAAATTACACAAGCCTCTTTCATTCTGTTTTTATGTGCACATCTTCTTTAAACTTGACCTGTGTTTACATTTCCTGCAAAGATCTGATGATGAACGGCATTTTTTTTTTTATTATTTTTAAGGTCTCTTCTAATATTTTTTCAATTTTTATAGACAAATAAAATTGAAGGTCACCATATTTTGAATACCAGCAATAAAAGCCCACATATTTTCCTGGAACAGTAAAACAATTTCAGTGTGTTTTTCTCTTAGAGATGAAAAACTCCTGCACATATTTTCCAAAGGCTATTCTTTGCTTTGTTTGCTTTTCAAACTGCAAACTTTGCTTTAAACAAAACAGTTTTTCACTGAGAAAATTAAATGTTATATTAAAAAGTAAATAAATTGATTTTGTTAATGGTGCTACTAAGTTCTGTTGGTGACTGCAATGGTATAATATATGGCCCTTAATTTTTATTCAGGCACACTCTCAAGGAAAAAAAAGTGCAAAACCAAACCCCAGCCCTTTAGTTCAGATATTTCTATCTTATTTTTCACTTAAACCAGACAAAAATGTTATCTCTGGTTGGAGATGAAAATTCACACACAAGAATCAAGAACAATCCCCACTATCAATACAAGCTTGGGGAAGAGGCAATAGAGAGCAGCCCTGCAGAAAAGGACTTGGGGGTG
>JANHFX010025258.1:31806-60083 GCA_027560015.1 Chloroceryle amazona
GTTAATAGGATAGGATTTTATTATTATAACATTTTAATACATGTATTTTAAATAGTTGTATTCCCAGAGTATTGGTCCATCCTGGCATTGTGAACAGTGTTCCGAGGTACCTGACTTTCTTTACACCACGTGTAAATATTAGATGCCTGCCAGATTCGGTTTTGAAAATATGGTGCCTAAAAGCATTCCACTCTGTGCATGTAGTGTAAAGACAGAAATTATCCCTTCATTATGCCATTATATTTGTGTAATCTTACTTGTATCAGTGAAAAAAAAATCATTAAATGGTCTCAGCATAATGGCTTACTCTACTCTAAATATCTTTTGGGTGAAATGGTAGCAAGAACATTTTTTGAATTACCACTGACTAGCATTACATTTTAGGGCACATTCTTTATGAATATAAAGAACAGACAGTAACAATCTCTCAGTGCCTAACTCTTAGATATCCTTCCAGCCTCAGGAGAAAATGTTCATCATTCTGTCAACAAGAAAACTGAAAACCTAATCCATTTTGCTAAACAACAAAAAAAATCTTTCAGAAAGAAAAGTAGATTTACCTCTGGTGATTTTTTTCTGGATAAGACAATTACATTAATTTTTTGTTTTCTAAACATTTAAAGAGTTAGCATGGTGGCTCACACCCTGAGGGTCAATCAGACTATTTATATAAGATGATTAAAGTGGAAAGCTCTCTGCATGTGCAGAGAAGCCTGTCAATCATAATGTTTAGAAAGAAAAGGGGATAATAATGCTTTCTCATTTCCTTTGATCCTTTCTTTTCCTATTTTAACTGCAAACTCCCAGGGGATTTTTCTTATGCTATCTTTGTGAATCATCTAGTGCAATAAGGCCTGACTTCCATTTGATCTAAATATTTCCATGATAAAAATCATTATGAACATAGTATAAAAAAGTAAGTATGTTAAGTATATTAATGTACTTCTATGAATGACATTAGGAAGACTATTTTCACCAGAAGAGTTGTCAGGTGTTGGAACAGGCTGCCCAGGGAAGTGGTTGAATCACCATCCTGTGTAATATCAATTATCTTCAGATAAGTAAATTTTATTAAGTACTGGACCTTCCACATGTAGAATATCTAAAAGAACCTGATCAGAGACTATCGACCTCTGACAACCACATATTCACTAATAGCAAGATGTATGTGTCACAGTGGTTTGACCAGTCATCAGATCTTCAAAATGCCCGTATACAACTGGTCTTTCCAGTCTATTCCTTGTGATAATGTTGAGCACAAGGGCATCACCTCTTGAGTCCTACTCACATTTCCAGGTCTCTTCTCCATTCGTGTACCATGTACTGGGTTTAGATGTGCACTTGTACACTGCAGAATCTGTCTCTTGTCACAGATCTGTGAATTGCTAAGTTTTCTTTCTCAACCTGAGTGTCCTGAGAAGCAGCACAGAGGTTTGTGCTGTGACCCTGATGACCTATATTAGATCACACTTACTGCCTTTCTGTTGTTTTCTTCCCTTCAGGTGCTTCCACACAATGCATTTGCATTTATTCCTCATTCATATCAATCTTACCATTTTTTTTAAGGATCTCTATTTAGCCAATGATTTCATAGTTCTGTAGATGAAGACATTCAGTTTCCCACGCATTCCAGTGCATGGTATAGACAGCATGGTGAAATATTTGACTGTCATTATAATGTGTATTCAGTGGCCTGCTTTATCTCCAAGGGATGCTGAAATAACTCTTCTGCCTCTTCTCGTTGAATTGCATTGCATATAATATAGTGAAGGACTCTATGAGAGAAATACCATGGATACCATCACCTAAACTTCCACAGTAAATTTACCATCAGAGCTAAATTAGTGTGACCTTTTGGTTTTGGTTTGTTTGGGTTGTTTTTTTTTAACTGTAATTTCAGCCATAATTTGTTTGCTTTGCTTTTGGAAAATATTGTAATTCAAAAAATAAATGATGGTAAAAACTGGAAAAGGCAGACTAAATGAGGTCAATGATTTATTAACTTTTTCTACATCTGTGAAAGCAGATGTCAAATATATATATAAATGCAGTACAAATGTATTACATAGATAAAAGCAAATATCAAACATCTAGAAAGTCAATTCAACAGATGTCAAATAGGTACAGCTGGTTCTAGGGAGCACTAAACTAAACCAGAATGAATCTCTGAGTTTAAATCCCACTTCTCAGTCTTTGCTGAAGGCACTTCTGTCATCTTCACTACTTTAAGTTGTGTTTTGTAAGATTATCATTATTATTTATGCCTTGAGACATGTTCAAGCAAGTCTGTTATACTTTATGAGATTCTGTATCCCTACAACCAAACACCTCTTTGAGACCATTACATGTTACCTAACGTGTAACAAGAGGCAGTATGATCAACAGGAAGGGTGAAGAAACAGAAACGGAGCCTAGAAGGTAGCAAGAGGAGCACAATATGAATGCACCTTATTTTCTGGGTTCAGATGTTCCTCTTGACTTCCAAAGCATGCTCTCTTTCCCCACTTGTTCTTTTCTACTGAAGGGAAGGAAACTTTAACAATGGCAGTAATAATGTGCATTTGCTGGTTTACCAACCTCAAAACAACCTGACACTGTACGTAATACAGAATCCATTTGGCATGGATTTTAAGCGTGATCAGAAAGGCTATGATATCAGCAGAATACATAAAATATAAATAATGTTTATTATTTTCATTGTATATTTTTTAATAACTCTGCATTGATTTCAGTGAAGTTTAGTGGAATATATTGAATTTCAGCTGGTAGGGAGTCAGCTTTCTTTTTAGTGCATGAGCGTTGTGTATAACATAGAAGATGCTGCATTCAAAGATCAATAGACAGTTCCAATATCTTATAAACGTATGTGCTGCCTAAAATGGATTTATACCTTGATAAGGAGTGCTGGTTTTGGCAGTTACAAATTTCTTACGTGAAAAGGCCTTTACAGACTGTTAAAAGTAACATGTATTTTGAGTAAAAGTGGAGAAGGAGACACACAAAAGCTTTCTTTGTTATTCTTTATGCTTTCTCTCGTTGAAATAATTTTACTATTTTTTGCCTCTTGCTTTAGGCAAAACTGAAAATAGGAAGAATCTGTAGCAAAATCAGAACCTGTCATGGAAATGGTGCTGTTTCTGACTCTGCTTCTCAGCCTAGGGATTATATTTGGTAGTGTTCGTTCTTTACCTCTAGACAAACATATTTTGTTTAGTCCACAAACAAATCAAACTTCAGTACATACTTGTTTTCTTTAGCTATATTTTACTAATGCAAACACTTTTAATTTCTTGAGAATCTTTAAGTTGGGACTAATTTGCTTCACACAGATATGAACAGTTAGTTATCTGCAGTGAACATTTTGAAATTAGTAACTTAATTTTTTGATATCTTGGTATTAATGGAAGAATTACATGTAATACAGAATTTCTTGGACTGGACTTTTGCAAAGAAAGACAGTTTCTGCATACACACACCTTTGATCTAGCATGTGTCTTATTTATAAGAAGCAAGCTTAAGGATCCACTATCTTTTTTCACATCAACAATGCACAAAGCAAAGTAGCATTTCCATGGTATCTTTATGCATTTCTGAAAAATCTATTACTTGGATGAATATTTCAGTCAAATAGAAACGCCTTGCTGTTATTCTTTTTAGAATAATGTATAAAAGCAGTGCTAAAAATGGCAGGTATTCATCATGCCATTTCAATATTCAGCTGTTATTTTCTCTTCTACCTCCTGGATGATTTTGGCATTGGATCTGATCCCATGCTTGTTGAAATCAATAGGAACCTTTTTATTGACTTCAACAGAGCAGACACGAGCTTGTGGTAGGCAGGGTGGCTTCAGCAGTTGAGAAAAATAGCTTTGTATATCCCCAGCAGAATAAATTTCACTTCGTAATGGAGCTTCAGGGCACAGTGACTAGAGTATTTTTTTTAAAATGTGGCTTTTGCCAAAAACAGTTCAGCTAAAACAATAACCAGGACGGTACTTGGCTTTCCTAAATGCGTGCAAAGAGACTGTTTATCATTTTTACCTTGTTTGACTTTGTTTTCTTGCTTAATGTTTGTAGACTTGGCAAGAGCTCAAGGGTTTGTTTAGCTTTCCATCAGAATCCCCAAAGGCCGCACTCTGTCCTTACTCAAGGCATGACCATTACTCCACTGCCACTGCTGCCTCCTACGTGTAATTTGCTGACCTCACTCCCTCTAAACGTCTTCTATCTGGCCCTCGTGTAATCCTTAAACTTTTGTCTAATTAGACTAGGCTTGGAGAGCAGTGCTACTCAGTGGGGATTGCACAGGCTGAATACAATGTTCACTGTGAAATTAATGACAGTGATGACATAATTGCCACAAAATCCCTATCACTGGGAATTAGCATTAGGATTATTCTGTGTTGTTTTGGCAATTGAAGTAAATTGAATGTAATGGAGTGTTACCAACACATTAAGTAGAACCTCTATAGACAACTCAATTCAATGTTCTGAACTTTGTGGCAAACCTGATAAAAATGGGGTTTGCCTAGATGCAAATGGAGACATGCCCACTGAAATTCTCTTCCCTCAGTTGGCTACACACTGATATACCATCTGAGTCCAAGACCTGTGGTAGCTGGATTAGAATATCTCAATCCTCAAGCCTACCACTATCCTCAGAATTACTGTGAAGCCTCAACCTGGTTTTGGTCTTGAAATTTGATGGATGCTGGGGCCCTGAGGTCACGACCAGGCCTTTCTGGTCTTGACTACCTGCCCCTGGAACCACCCCCTACACCTCTCCCGGGGTCCAAGAGCCCCATTTCAAATCAGTTTGGGGACCTTAATCCCTTCCTGAGCTATGTTCTAGGTGTGTCTGCCTCAGTTTTCCATGTTTGACATTAGGATATGGACTTTGATAGCACTGAGGTTCTGTTGTTTTAAATCTGTAGCCTGGAAAGATTTTAAACCTGACATTTAAATGAACATAATCTGTGACTAATGGCAAAACTGCTTTGTTAAGAAGGCAATCAGAGTTTTAAAAAATTTACATGTCAAAGCTAAAGAGTTTGGGGAAACCATATCACATAAGCAGTTGAGCACACAAAATGACTGGAAAATTCCAGTTCTCCTAATGAATGTAATTATCAAAAAGGCACTTAGGCAGCACTTTGGTGCCTGGGATAAAGCCTTCCTGTTTTTAATGGACTTGGAATTATCTGTAGAAGAAACCTGGGCACTGAGAAGTGTTCACTGCAATCTTGATTACATGCATTTTAATATTTAATAAATTGTATGAAATGCTAATCATATGTATGGTTAGAAAGTTTCTGTCTATGTTGGAATAAAGTATAAGGAGATACTGAAAGATTGGGCAAGATGTAAGCTTTGGAGTCTTTCTTTGTGCTAATAAATACGTCAGTTGGATAAAGTGGAATTGCTCCAAAGAAAAAAGACAAAGTGATGAGTAGAAGTAGTACTCATTTTTATGGGAGATATGAATAGAAGTAAACCATTTTTCAGGTCAACAAGTCCCTCTTTGGGTAAGAAACAGAAATATCTAATCGATTAATTCCTGTTTAGACAGGAAGAAAGTGGGACGGTTCCTACACCGCTCACTAAGACTGAATCCATGCATTTGGGATCTCTGTTGAGCACTGAGGATATAGGCAGCTATAGTTCAGCTACATATTTCTGGGAAAGGTACAAATTTCTTGTTTTCAAATCATTCATTTTTCAGCCTGATGAAAAATGGAGGAAATGCTAATATCAGAAATATTTTTCCAAAGAGGAAATATTTTCCTGTCCAACTTTCCTACTAAGATCAAACACTAATTCACATAATTCTTTAAATCCCAAATCCTTCTTAACCATAGCCAAGTATCCACTCAGGAAATGGCAGTGAATATATGAAAGGTCCCAGTGAAGCAATGTTTCCAACAACTTGCAAGGGAACAAATCAATTTATTTACACTAAAAAACAAAGAATCTTTCAAAATGAAGGATACTTTATGTTAATTACTTATTTATGGTGGATTTTCATTTTATAGTGTTTATTTTTAACACTTTAGTTATTAAATGTAGTGCATCTCAGTTTGCTCGTCTCTAAAATGCATTGAAAGTATCACATTAAGAGCCCTATGTTTATGTTGTCTACAGAAATAATCCTAACAGGTTGCTGTGTTGCGTAGCTACGAAATTTTAAGCAAATATGCTGTTGCAGGAAATTCCCCACCTCATAGTGCATTTTCTATTTCCTTGAAGGAAGATATGAACTAAAAATAAAAGAAAAATACTTTGTAAAGCTTATTTCAGGAGCTCATTTATGCTTCCTACATTCCCAAGTGTCCTTTATCTATGGTTTATGAAAGTTCAAAACATCTTAAAACTTCAGTTGCTTGACATTAAATATTTTTCACCTAAGTTCTTAGGAATATGTTTATACTAGTTTTCTTTGTTCTTAAAAGAATAAATCAGTACAAATCTTACTCAATAACAGTTTTTTATTCACAGAATATTCACAGAATATTCTTAATTTATCTTTTTTGGAGTATTAATTGGAAGAGACAGGGTTGTGGAAGTTGTTGAATGCTGTATTCCTCAAAGAGTGTAACATCTTCTACAACTATTGACATCCAAACTAAGGCTGAGCATCAATGGGAACCTCAAGATCCTCCACTCCTGACAGGAATGAATGTACTGTTGTTATAGATCTTGTTTAATGGGAGTTAAATTCTTCTATTTTCTGGTATGAACTTTTCAAATTTTTGTAATAAATGGCCTTACTGTAGTCTTTAGTTAGGTGGGAATTTTTGTTTGTTTGTCTTTTATTTTTCTTTTCCTGCTTGCAATGTTTATTTGCATCAGTCATTATGTGAGCCTGGTCCTCATCCTGTATAGACCAGTCCATGTACAGTTCCAGGCACACCCTTATCCTTATGTTTACTTAGAAAATATTGCAGCATATGAAGACTTCCGCAGTACTGTGCTCTGTGGGACATGTACTGATGCAAGTGGGCAAGAAAGAAGAATGCTTGACAGGCAAATAGAGGCATTGCCAGAGGGGACACACGCCAACAGCTTCAAATCCCTATTGCAAAGTCACACAAGAGTTTTCAGAGCAGGAGTTAATTTAAGGTAATGTTGTGTTTATCTAGGGCTGAGGACTGCTAAATGGAGACTACATCAATCATCAGCTACAAGATCTTGAGTGCAGAAATTATAAATTGCTTTTTTTTCATCATGATGACTTCAGTAGAATAGCCTGCTTTGTAGTTAAAATGTGGTCTGACTTTCTGCCTGCTAGCACAAACTAAAATAACAGGAAAAAAAAAAAATGAAAGGCATTTGCAAGGATGCTTCTTATAATTTTGCAATAAAGCAATAAGTTTGCTCTCTTGCCTCAAGCAGAGGACTTGTCAGTAGGAATAAGTGCTTTGAGGACATAATGGTGTTCAAAAGGGGAGGTCAAATCCTCCTACTGTCAGGGGCTAAAATGACACTGCAGAGTTGTTAGGACTTCTTTACCAGTAATTCTGGGTCTAATAAGGTCTGATCCCAGCAGCACTTAACAGAAAAAGGATTTCTAATTATCATATAACAAAGAATTGGAATTAGGGCCAGATTTTACTGCTACAGAAATAGCAATAACAGGGTCCTTTTAGAAAATACTTATTTTTCCAAAAAGTTGAAAACCTTAAAAAGCTGAGTACCAAACAACTTTGTACTTCATGGGTATGGGATGAGGCATGCAGCTTCTGATGTGATCTGAAAAATATCATTTAAGAAAAAAAATGTTTTGGAAGCACTGTAATTGCTAAAGCCACATATATGACAGAATGGTTCATTCTGTACACTGGAGTCCTCCTCCCCTGGATTTGTAGAATATTTCAGGTAGTTCATCTAGGTTTCACTCACCCTGCTAAAATACACTGTTTCTTGGTGCATGCCCTAAATATGAGCATGATTTCTTGCCCCCAAAATCTCTGTTTTCTCCAGTTCCTCAATTACACAAAAATGTTTCCTTCATCCCTTCCAACACTATTACTAGTGAGGCAGACCTTCATCCTTCTGCTCTCCTTGTCACTTAACAGTGCTGCTGCTATTTCCCATGCCTTTGGGTGGCCTGCTGGCTGCTATATGCTGCGTTTGCTGCTCAGAATTACATACAGCTGATTAGACTTCCAGGTCATGAGGCAATTCAAGCAGCCTGGATCAGGACTCTCAGCTTCCTTCATCAGCTTTATTACATACCCGTTTAAAGTCTGTGATCTCCACCCTTTCGATAAAATCAGTTGAAATTGCCTAGAGGTTTAAAACTTATTTAGAGAAACTAATGTACTGACAGTCAGGTGGCTAATACCTTTTTCATCAAGGTAAAGACAATTGTATTTGTTTGATTATTGCACGTACATAGAGGAATCTAGAAGTTTCTGTTTGCTTCCTAAGTCTTCGCAGTGTTTTGTATTTCCCACTGATTTACATTTTTCTCTCTAGAACTCATATTTATGTATATGTGTATTTTTACATATATATGTATATAAATATTGTTTGTGGTTGCTTGGCTACTGACACCTAACAGAGCTGTATCAGCTCAGTTATGATTAAATCACTTATGCAGCCAGTTGTTAATCTTATATAATTCTGAGCGTGGGGAAATCAAGGGAAGGTCAATGTAGCCAAGAAACTTGAGTTAACCTAACGGCAAATTCAGAGGTGATTAGCAACTTTAAACTACCTCTGGGCTCGGTGCTTGAGGTAATCATGTTAGAGACATTTTTCCCTAGAATTTTCCATTATGCTGGTGAATTAGAGAAAAGGAGTAATGCAATGGATCATTTGTAGAATCATATTTTATACTCTCAGTCTCTACTTGGTGAGGTAATCTCCCTTTTCCTAAATGTTCGTATCATAGTGAATTTCCTCTGTGTGTGCTTTTACAGGCTTATTTTTATTTTTAGTTTTTAATTAATTGGAGATTTGTCTTTTTACTGAACTACACTCACCCAGGAGTTCTGTTTGTATTGGGGTGAGCCAATCTTGTTACAAGTATGAACATCAGAGTCTGAATCCACACAGTGCAGGTACATAATTTTTTATACTACTGCAGGCAACTCATTTGATTAAAAAAATTTGATTAAAAAAAAATTAAGCTGTTTGAACACAAATGCTTAAGAATAAAGCAATTACACTTGTGTAATAAGATCTTGATTATTAGTAGTAATAATGTAATTGGAAGCAAGGAGATAAATCAGTGATGTGACACCTTCTTCATGCTGCGTCTTCCTGTCTGTAGATAAATGTTATGTCATGTTTTTTGTATACACTTCACACAGAATCACAGAATGTTCAGGGTTGGAAGGGACCTCAAAAGATCATCTAGTCCAACCCCTGCCAGAGCAGGATTACGTAGATAAGTCACACAGGAACACAGCTAGGTGGGTTTTGAATGTCTCCAGAGAAGGAGACTCCACAAACCTCCCTCGGCAGTCTATTCCAGTGCTCTATCACCCTCATCATGAAAAAGTTTCTCCTTATGTTTACATGGAACCTCCTTTGTTCCAGCTTGCACTCTTTGCCCCTTGTCCTATCATTGGATGTAACTGAGAAGAGCCTGACTCCGTCCTCCTATTTTTTTTACATATTTATAAACATTAATGAGGTCACCCCTCAGTCTCCTTTTCTCCAAGCTAAAGGGACCCAGCTCCCTCAGCTGTTCCTCGTAAGGGACGTGTTCCACTCCACCATCTTTATGGCTCTGCACTGGATTCTTTCAAGGAATTTCCTGTCCTTAAGATGAGGGGTCCAGAACTGGACACACTATTCCAGATGTGGCCTCACCAGGGCAGAATAGAGGGGGAGAGCCTCTCAACCTACTGACCACCCCCCTTCTAATACACCCCAGGATGCCACTGGCCTTCCTGGACACAAGGGCACTTCACTGGCTCATGGTCACCCTGCTGCCCTCCAGGACCCACAGATCCCTTT
The DNA here is from genome assembly GCA_027560015.1 of Chloroceryle amazona. NCBI lineage: Eukaryota > Metazoa > Chordata > Aves > Coraciiformes > Cerylidae > Chloroceryle > Chloroceryle amazona. Next base: position 41,776 of record JANHFX010025258.1, read on the forward strand.
TCCCTACGCTGCTCTCCCACAGGTCAGTCCCCAGCCTATGCTGGCACCTGGGGTTGTTCTTTCCCAGCTGCCAGACTCTGCCCTTGCCCTTGTTACATTGCATTCAATGTCTCCCCACCCAGCTCTCCAGCCTGTCCAGGTCTCTGGGGATGGCAGCACAGCCTGCTGCTTTGTCAGCCACTCCTCCCAGTTGGTGTCACCAGCGACCTTGCTGACAGGGCACCCGGTGCCCTCACCCAGGGTGCTGATGAATGTATTGAACAGTACTGGGCCCAGTGCTGACCCTTGAGGGCCTCCACCAGATACAGGCCTCACTACACTTCTTCCAGTATGCAGACTCTCAACTGTAGAAGACATTTGTGCTTTATGAGCAATATGGACACTTATGAGCAATATGTGAAACTATCACAAAGGTTAAAGAAATAACAGTTTTGTGATATTTCAAGGCAGTCTGGTTTAGGAAATTGGAAGTTACCTTAGCCCTTTTCAAATACAAATGCAACAGCCTTACGGGCAGAAGGATGTTGGGAAAGGAGCAGTTGGGATGACTAATAGAAGAAAGCAAGCAAGACTCCTTTACCAGTCTGTCCTCTACCCTCATATGGGTGAAGTAGCTCTAATATGTTAGCATGAGGCAGGGGAAAAAGCTCCCTCAGTATCCTGGCTGTACAGCCCAAGGCTGTTCCTATGCCCAGCTCAGTGTTACAAGAAATGGCTGGATTCAAGGACGTGCCAAGTGTCTGTCTCATTTTAATTTGATTAGTAAAGAAAGTAAAGGCAGCCTTTCTGTTCTGCTCAGTCTGCACCAGCCAGACTCCAGATTACTGGCCAGGAAATGTTTGACTATGCTGGTAGGATTCATCACACCTCATGGCAATGGCCCGTGAGGAAATTAACAGGCTGGAGATCATTCCTGATATTCATGTTGTCTGCTTGGGGTGTTGCAGAATCGACAACAGTACAAGGAGGAACAAATGGTCAGAATTTATAGGAATTCTTCTTGGTTTGTGTTAGAATTGATGCTATCACATTGAAATAAATCTTTTTATTCCCCACTTCCTCCCTTCCTTGCCCCACCCACCCAATCCCCCTGAATTTGTGGTACAGTAAGAATTCAGACTTTGTGCACATCTCAGTCTAAAAGATGTGGTCAAACTTCTTCATCGCCAACCCAGAATCCCTTGTGTCATATTGCCAATGAATGAACTGTCATATGAATTAAAAGGCATACTGTCTGCTTTTTCTTGTATCTGTAATGGTCGCTTTCTGGTGATAAACTGCCAGAAACTTTGGAATTTCCTGACAAAGCAGCATTCAGAAATATGTGGAAATCTGACTTTTTAAGAACTTTGCATGAAGGAACCAAGACTGCGTGAACACAATTTCTTGGCTGCTTTAGTCTTTGGGATAATTAAAAATTATTTTTCAGCTCTGTGTCCAGACAAAGCACAAGCCAAATAAATAATTTCCCAATGCAGTAGCTGCCTTCCTGATATCACTCTTCCTTTGTAGAGCGGTACAAAGAAGGTCAGTATCACTAATCTCTTCTTCACATATGGGAATATACCTAAACTATTTACTGCTGTAATATCAACTGTCTGGATGAAATCCTGCTCCTGGATTAAGTTTCTTAAGCTTAAGTTCCACTCCCACTAATCACTTTGGAGGACAGTTATGCACCTTCAGCTCAGGGTGTTTGGGAGCAGGATAACTATTAAGATTTTAAAAGAAATTCCCTTTTGTAAATTGACTTCTGTAGTTGCTTTCTCCTGCAACTTAAGTTCTGTTACCGTTGGGCTGAACTCCAGATCAGTCTGGAGAGGATTCAGGTTCCAAACTCACAGATCATCCTGACTGATGATCTTAAATGTAATAAAGGACAATCATTTGAATTGGATAATGGCTCATTTTGGTTTCTTAGTATATAAATCTCTTCAAAAGCTTTTTATAAAGTGATCTACATTCCCTTACTGCATAAAAGTAACTTCGAGGTATGCAATGTGGAAATGACTGCCTTTTCAGTGTCAGAAAGCTTCAGCTATGTTAACCTTATTAAAAATGTTTAATTCTAAATGCTTGCATATTCATTTGACTTGAAAAATTATTGCAGTTAAATGTTAGATCAGTTGAATTCTTGTTACATGTTCTATGGAAATACAGAAAATGGAAAATTTTCTATAAAACCTGGGTTGTAGGGTATAATTCTATAAATTGCATTAATTTTATTATAGCAATTCAATTGTTTGCCTTGTAGAAGTGTGTTGAAATTGTAAATATACAAAATCCAACACAGAGTTTGTTTTGGCTTGTTTTCTTTTGAGTTGGGACAGAAACTAAAGAAAAGTGAAATGATGTGAAGTCCAATGTGAAATTTGCATAGCACTGTGTTATTTAGATATCGTTCATAAAACATGTGATGCTAATATTATTTTTAGCATAAAAATTCATCTGCAGAACGAAGGCTAATGCTTTTGCTCTCAGTCAATACACTGCTCAGCCTACAGAAAAATCCACATACATAACTTGACTGTTTTACTTACCCCCCATATTTTGAAAGGTACTCCAGTCTCCACAAGGGAAAGTTGAGGTTATTAAATATCACAGCTGATGTTCTGGTAGCCCTCTGACCTAAGCTGTATGAAAGCTATATTTAGTGTCTATCTATGCACAAAAAGGAATAAGGCACTTCCAGTACCATCTTACTCCTCCTGCTTTTGCTCGGGAGATGCTGGAAGCATAGAGGGGAGTGGTGAGAATTCAGACAGATGAGTGTCATCCGTGTCACCATGCACTGGGGTGCAGCACTCACATACAGCAGGCTTCTACCCAGTGGAAAAACGGTGACTGGTATTTTCATGTCTGATAACTGGCAGTTATATAAGAACAGATTTGGCTACCTAAGTCTGAAATTTCCCAGCAGCAGGGTGATAGACTGCTGGTACCAGCTGCTCTGCAGCAGCAGGTCTCTACTGGCTATACACAGCTTCTTGCCTTTCACAGGGCAGTGCAGAGCAGAGCAGAGCAGCTTGGCATGAGGTGTCCAGAAATGTGCTCACAAAGTGTCAGTTATTGCTGAACTGGGACCTCCTAACTCTGCTAGCAGAGAGGGATTGTAGGTCTCAAGATGCTTGCAGCGTATGCTGCGGGAAAAAGGGCAGAGTGGAGTGGGGTACTGGTTTAGGGCTGGTGGATGGTAAAGATAAACATAGAGCTGGATGCAGTGTGGTGGGAAGTAATGGCTGTTCAATGCAAGGACAAGTAGAAGTGGGAGAAGGCAGATCTTGTTTGGGGCTCCTCTGTGGAAGGGATGGAGGAACACCATTCATTCTCAGTGCTGAGCAGCCATTGGGCCAGCACATAGCCTGTTCTTCTGATGGAGCACTCTTCTGCTACTGCAGTGCTGGTAAACTGTATTACATATGTTGGTATATAATTTTATATATTTTCTTGAATGCATGCTCAGAGTGTCCCATGGTTGGATCAACATGCAAGAAATTCAGTTGACAGACTTGGGGGGAAGAGATCTGCTAGGACTTAAAGTTCCTGGGTTTGGCTTTCCTTAAAGAATTGTGACTTTTAACAAACCCTGGTTTGGACCCTCATTACAGATACACATCTTCCATGGAAGTTGCATCCACAATTTCTATGTTCTTGCTTGTAATAAATAAGGAAGAATAATTTTGCTTAAAATATTTTGCAGTAAAACAAGTTCTATGAATTTTTTATTTATTTATTTGGGTTTTTTGGAGAGATATACTCTAAACTAATTGTGCTTGACTATGTTTTTTATCACTGTATGTCTCCTGAAATTTATTATCCCACTAATTTAAGTAATGCTTTACTGTTGTCATTCTTGCAGCAGAGATAATATACAGAATAAGTTCATGCAGCTCATCTACCTACATGTCTGTTCTCAGATATGTTTAGCATTTGAGGGTTAGTTTTTCCCCACCTAATAGCTTGTAGTGATACACATTAATTACCTTCTGTGTCAAGAAATTTATCCTGAACTCCCTTGCTGACCGGTCTTTTCTTAGCTTTGGTTCATGCCCTTTGTTTTTCAGCCCATGACTCTGTCAAATAATTTCAGGGCATCTGCCTTTTATATGCCCTTCAAACCTGTGGCTCTTTAATCATTGTATCCTGCTAATCACTATACCCTAATTAATATATATGTTACCTAACCTTCTTTCAGAACTCTTGCCCTGTGTTACTAGCTCAATTGCTCACTGTCTCCATGTTTGCTCTTACCATCTGGTTTATCAGATTGTGTCAGGTATTCTGACTAATCACCTGTGGCGAGGTCCACGTAGCCTTCATTAAAAACAAGTTCTGGGACTAAATATCACAAACTTGTGGCCAAAACCTATGTCTTCTCATGAGTCCAGTGTAGACAGCAGGTGATATCCTAATGTTAACGATCCACTTCTTAATCTATCTCTATGTTCATATTAAATTGCTGTCAGTACTTTCTAATAACCTTTTAAATGCAGAAGGGATCAAATATACAGATACTTATAGAATATTGTATTGTAATGTAACATGCCCTAGTGAAAAACAAAAAAAAACAACAAAAAACCAACTGCACAGATTCTATTACATTGTTGGAGACTGTGAACTCAGTAAATATGAAATTATTCCTCAGAAGTCAATTTTTCTTACTACTGAGATTGGGGGAAATGGACAGATACTGTTGCGTGGAGGGTAATTAGGTGAAAACAGCATACTAAGAGCTAATTACTAGGCTGGTGTACTAAAGCTGGCTAGGATAGCATTAATTTTCTTCATAGCACCTCATATGGTGCTATGGTTTAGATAAATGAATGGTTAATAAATTAACTTGAAGTACAAAGCTTGAGGCAGAGATAGTCCATACCAGTTTACAGAGATTTCTGGCTTGCATTCCTTTATTGAGGATACACATACCATACTGATCAGGATTTTGTGGGATCTTGAAATGACGTGGAGTGAGGGGTTCTGTTTGCAGTTCATCCCAGAAGGAAACTACGATGTTAGCAACACAGGGAATGAATTCCAGTACGATAAGGGGATCATGTATATTTATGTCATTTTATGTATATCGTATTGATTTTGTTCTCAGAAATGTGTGAGCGAGGCCATTGCTGCACAGTATTGTCAAAGTTGGCTTATTATTATTTTGTCATTTTTCAATGCATCTATTTTAGCCCCCCTACCCTTATCAACAGTGGTTCCTGCTGTCCTTGAATGACAGGGACAAAGATGGGACCAAACCCAACTAAACAAAGCCAAAAGCATGTTTAGTACTGTACAGACTGTTAATTTTACCTGCTTGAAGTATGTTCTTCAATTTCAGTATGTCTCTGAGGTTCAGAGCTTCCTTATAGTTTACCAGTAAAATCACGTGGCCTTCCTTTGTTAGAATATTCTTTCCTTTATAAAGTCTCAGAGAAAAGTAAATGCAGAGTACCATCTCTTTTTACATTTCATTTCATGAGGCTTTGTATTTATTTTCCTAAGCCTTTCATAAAATATGCTTGGTTGTGTACCCTAAAATGTACAGGGATTGCTTAATGGCTTTTACTCTACTTTATTAATTTAAACGTGCCATATGTGCATGAATAGTCATTATACCATTATAAATTACTTTTGTAACTTTACACTTTTTAATTAATCTACTGTAGCTCAGCATAAGTGAAAAGGTTTTTACTCAAAGTTCATTCATAATCAGGATAGTTATGCATTACGCATTAGCAATGCCTATTAACATTTCCAGAACTATTCTAAGACTACATTTCCAGAAATATTCTAAGACTAAGCCCTGAAAATTCTCCCTGCTCTAACTTCTGTGCTTTTATTTCTTGCAAAATTTTTACATTGTGAATACTTGTTGATATTCTAATAGTGCTATTATGAGGGCAAGTGGCAGGAGCTAGCTAGCTAGCTAGAGATAGACCCATATTTTCATATTACTAGCCATCATGGATGACCAAACAATCATGGCAAAAAAACATGTAATAAAATGCCAGAACAGACTTTAAAACTGGATTCTCTAATTTATATGGACCATTACAGTACTGATGTGTTATTGCAGAAATTAAGTCGCACAGTGGCAAATTGGTGAGAAGCTTCTGTTTAATAGATCCATTTAAAATTAGTGTGTTATCAAAAAAAAGTGCTTCTGGCTCTTGAGGGGTAAGGGAAGTTTTTCTTACCTCAGTTCCTTTAGAATGTAGTGTATGAATGCATCTTTGTACATAATTAAATTTGTAGTGAGATGCCATTCACCAAAAAGACATGTGACCATCTTTTATGGGCTGAGATGTTTATTGGCTCCATTAATCAGGATATCATTGAGGATTAGTGAATTCTCAATATGCAATATGCACACCTGTGAAACTTGTCTTCCTTGAGGATTTTATAGCTGAAAATTAGTATCTGGAAACAGATCCATTACTGTATGTTAAGTTTCAAGTATTATTTCAAAGACTGGAGGAATAGACCAAAGGCTGCAAATTAAAAATACTCTCTTTTGCGTACTTGGTTTGGTGATTTTTTGTTTTTTATAAATTTTAATCTTGTACATTAAAATTCTTTTCATGTTATATACTGTCTTCCGATATCTGGCACTAACCAAGGCAAAACAGTTCTGATAATAATTAATAATTATGTCTCTATTCTACCAATGAGTTAAAGAATCTATTTGGTAGAAAACCAAATGCAGATGTCAAATCTATGTCATTTCTAAGGATAAGAGGATCAACAGTATGCAGAGTCTGCTCAGGTCCTTTCTCTGCACACTGTTTACTGTTGCACCAATATATTTGTAATTAAAAAAAAAAAAGAAAAAAACCCTAGTTTTCACGAAAAAATAACAAAGATAGGTTTCATCAAGGTGTATTTGGCAAGTTAATATAACAGTTTGACACTGAATGAGAGGCTAAAGGAGCACATATTGGAGAGAACTGTGATTTTTGGGGTGGGTTTCAAATAAAGTCTTTCCTTCATCCCAAGATGTGAGATATTCTCACATATTCCTACTTTCATGGCTGTTCAGATACTATTGTCAGCTCTGGCTGAAGTTGTTGTACATGATATGCCAACTATGTGAAATATGCTGCAATGTTCTGTTCCTTTTTTTTTTCTTTTTTCCAATTCTACTTTATTTTTCGGGAGGATGTAGAAAATGAATAAATGAAAAATTTCTTCACGGAAAGAGTGGTGGGCTATTGGAACAGGCTGCCTAGGGAGGGGGTTGAGTTGCCATCCCTGGATGTATTTAAGCATCACTTAGATGTAGTGTTGGGGGATATGGTCTAGGGGAGAACTTGCAGAGTAGGGTTAATGGTTGGACACGATGATCCCAAGGGTTTTTTCCAACCTAGATGATTCTGTCATTCTGTGATTCTGTGAATACTATCAAATTAGAAGCATTTTTCTTGAGACCTGGGACGTCATAGGTTTATAACTGAAAACATTACTAGATATTTTCTGCATTAAGTAGCAACATTTTATCACCACAAAAGAATCATTTATGACTTGGAAAGACAAAGAGTTCTGAGAGCCAAGGCAACTCTCTCAAAACTGTTCATTTCCTCAAAAGCAGAAGAACACTATTTCAATAACTGATGTATACAGAAAAAGGCAGTACAGATCAACCTTAGTGTAGTACAAGGGTGGGGAAAATGGCAGAAAACATAGTTACGCTCACAAAAATTGAATATATGATCTGACACTCTAATTGGAAGGAGAACTCTGGAAATGAGCAGATGGTGCCATTAAGTAAATGAATTATGGGGCTATACTGATGTTATAAGTCTTGTGCTGCCATGAATCATCTCACTAGTACCTACGACCCACACTTTTGATGGTGCGTGTTAATGACTTGGCAAAAACACTTGCAATTTTAAAGTTTTTTTCAAAGTACTAAATCAAGGAAGAATAAAATTTGATTCAGTTCTGGAGGACTAAAAGCTATTTTCAGTTGCAGAGTTTTTGGAACATGAAGTGTAAATGCAGGCAATCTATAAAGCGGCCAGCCAGCCCGCTTCATTCAAAGCCAGTAAACAGATGTTAACAATTTATATGTATGCACTTAAGCCAATACTCATCTTCCACCAATATGTGAAAAATATTTCATAAGAATTCATTTATTCCTGTTCTTAACAAAACTTTATCCCACTGAGCACAATGTGTGGTAATTTTAGATTAATTCAAAGAGGAAGGAAGGATGATGGAAGAATATGATCTATATTAGTGAGTTTATCAAGGAGAGCCCACTTGCAGAAGGAAGATGGAGAGTACAGTTCAGCAGAGAGAAAGGTCATGTTTGGCCGTTTCTTAGATGGAAATGTGTTAAAATTAACAAAAGTACATACACTCCTAATGGATGAAAACTTGACAGAGTGAGATGTGTGAAAGCATTTTAGACGGAGACATGTCCTTGCTTGTTTTTAATAAATAAGTGGGCAGAAGTAAAAGTTTACACAAAATTATAGTATATCCTAAACACTGAAACTTCCATTGCAACTTTCTTCAAGCATTAGGGAAACATATGCATACACCAGAACTTCATCATGTAGATTAAGAGGAAATTACTATTTACTGTAAATACCAAATATTTAGTTTCCAGTAACTGCTTGTTATCTGTAAATGTATCTGCTTAATACCGATATACCGTAAAGAATACCATGCACTGCAGGTTAAGACTGGGTTTTTTTTGTGTGTGTGTTCCTTCAAAGATCAGCATTTCTCATTTAGCAGGCAAAATCAAATTCAGGACTGCAAGGTGTAAATGTTTGCTCCTTTGGAATTTTGTAAAAATGTGATTCAACTAAATGATTCAGTGTGAGTCAATTTAAGTGGAGACTGGAGATATAGGGTACTAAAAAGAATAACAACAATAATAAACCAATAATATAATAAGTAATAAAATATAAACCTACCAGCTATGAAGAAACAAGCCTGGTAACTGAAAATGATAGAGAACTTAGTGAAAAAAGATTGCTGATTACTACTGCACTGCAGAAGTGAAAACTGAAATTTTGCTTGACATTTACTATTGTGATGATGATAGGGAACAATTTCTTGTATCTTAGGACATTGCTACAAACCCCCATTCCATTTCTTATCTTCTCTTTCTGAAAACTCCCGTTTGATACTTTGTTCTTCTGTTGCTCTAATCCCCTGCTGCTGTTGTTGAGTTTACAATCAGGACAATCGGCATCATCTGAAAGATAGAAAAGGTTACTCTCCATAGATTTTTGGCAAAACCAAAAAAATTGTGTCATGTCTTGGGTGTCATACACCACCATTAATGTGAGGGTTTTCTCTTGCTCCATAATAGAATGGTGTGGAAGATAATGAAAAGGCTCCCAAGGCAAGAAACAAATAAGAGTAGTTCTCATTGTCCTCTAGAACATCATACTGCCACCTGCTTTGCACGTTGTGATGTTATAAACCAGGTTTTGCTATGTCACAGTAATTCCTCAGGAGGCTATGCGTTGCATGATTTGACATAGCTGACTAAGCCAGAGAACAGATCTGGATCCAAATAGGTCTGTCAAATGGAAGGTGTGAAATATATGCATATATTGTAACAGTCTTATTCCCAGTATTATCACATCCAAGACTAAAGATTTACCTGTTTTGTCATCTATCTTGATGCCAGAAATGAGATTTTAATCTCGAGCACTGAGGTACAGACTGATATCTTTGGTCTGGAGGAAAAGTAGCTCTGAAGGTCACTTGTGTTGTAATCCTAAAGTATGAAGTTTGCAGACTAATAATTCACTTAAACTGTTGGAGTGGTAATAAGCAACTGAATTTAATATCTAAATAAATAACTGCTGGTTATGGCTGGCTTGCAAATGAACTGTCAGTGTTAAACTTCAGTTTTCAAAACCTCTGTTTAAGAGTTGCAGTTTCAAATCTTCCATAAAAGAACTGTAAATTAGAAGACTTTTCCTGAGAAATAGATCCAGCTATGCCTAAGTGTACTTGGAGCTTTGACCTGAGATGCAATTACACATCTACTTTAACTCTCTATTAGTGAAATTCATGACAGAGAAGGTGATGTAGGCAAAATAACAAGAGTCTTTGCACAATAATAACAGAGGGAGAAAGTTCCAAGTTTATGTTCCTCATCTACTTCTATTTTTTTGTCCCAGTATATGCTAGTAGTAGACCCACAGGTGTTAGACATCTTCACACATATTTTCTTTGTAAAAAGAACTTTGTTCATAAAACAGAGAAAGCAAAAATGACTGATAAAAGTATTACACACCTAGAAGATGAAGCCAGCAGAATTTTCAGCTTGATCACATCCCCTAATGTAGATAAACTGGAGAAGTACTTAGAAGGAGAAGGAAGTAAGAAAGAGCACTTCATTGTTCAATATTTCTTAGAAATTCGGTTGATGCTGAAGGTAAGTTTTAAAGCATTTAAGATTTTATATGCCTAAACTACTCTTGAGAATAGACTCTTAATTTGATTTGTAGTTTGTATAGAGTTTTTAAACATCCAAAGACTTCACAGAGACCTTCATAAATGTGCATTATAGTGGAGCTTATAGGTTGAAATTGCAACAACAAACAGTGAAATGGGATTTTTTTTTGTAGTTTTGTGTGAAAACATTGCACAGTAATTTAACCTACACCAAATTAATGATGGTATTTACCTCAAAGTATCCTTTAACTGTAAAGAATCGCGCTTTTTTGTGGTGCCATATCACTTTATCAGTCAAAAGACTCCAGTGGTTTTAGCCTCGTCTCAGACAGCACTGTATTGTACATAAAATATTCATGGTACACATACTCTTTGAAAAGCAAAACAGAAACAAACATATCTATCTCTCTCTGCAGTTGCAGTGGTTAAGATGTGGAAGAGTAATTCATCTCTCTGAAAATATTAGCATGTAATGTTAGAAAAAGAAATGTCAGCTGCACCATATGCCCTATAAATGTCACTTGCAAAACTCAGAATTTTTTTCTTCCAGACTCTCTAGTCTAAATTGCTTACCTGACTTTTGAGGAAACTGAAAATAACTGTTATGTGATAAATTATCTCAAAAATCATCAAACTTATTTTGTTTAATTTTTTATTGAAGAGTACTACTTCACCATGGGAAAAGGACTTGTATTATTTTGAGGCTGTATATGTGCAGAAAAACGTAGTACTAACGTATAAATATGAATGCTTCAATTAAAATCCCACCTTAATTGCTGAAATTCTGTATTTTTACAAAACTCAAGCCATCTCCAGCTCCCTTCAAAGTTTTATTTCCCGTAAATCTTTATTGTTGTAGCAAGCCCCACAACGTGTTGGTTTGTTTTATTTTTTTTTAAGCTATTCTAAGTCCAGTCTTGTTTCACCTTTCATGCAACAGAAGGATAATGTATTTGTTTAAAAACATCTGTTTTGCCATGATGTTGCTATATTTGGACAATCTGTTCCAGATCACTTAGATTAGTTCTAAATTTTATTATCTGGCTTCTATCAGAGCAGGTGTTAACTATGTTACAGGAGTTCAGATGAGTGGATGTCGCTGAAGAACACTATCCTAGAGGGGGTGAAAAAAAAAAAAGAAAACAAGAAGAAGAATAAAAGGAGGAATATGTGTAGAAGGGCATACATGAGAAGATAAAAAATGTAGGAGAACAAATTTCAGGTTCTGTTTTCCTTGAATGTTGAAAGATCATGACTGTTTCAAGAACCCTTTTACAAATCCAGAGAACAGAGGACAGCACAAAAATAAGAGTCTTGAGCTGTCTCCTTCCAGTGATTCACTGCCCAGCTTTCATTGCTGAGCATGATGTCATATGTTCTGGAATATTCCTTTAGTTGGGATCAGCTTCGCCAGCTGTGTCCCCTCCCAGTTCCTTGTGCACCCCCAGCCTACTCACTGGTGGGGTGGGATGAGGAACAGAAAAGCCCTTGACTCTATTTAAGCACTGTTAAGCAATAATTAACTCTGTTTCATCACAAATTCAGAACACAGCACCATACAAGCTATTATGTGGAAAATGAACTGTACCTATCCCAGCCAAAACCAGACAGAGTGTTAATAGATTTGAGTAAGATTATCACTCTTAGCACTAGAGGGTTCTGTTGAGGACCTTTATTCTGCCAATGTAGTTTACAGAAACATATTACCTCATTAATGTTTTAAGTTATATGCTTAATAAGAAGACTGTTGTGCATCACAGTAAACTTTGCAGGTTGACAGTAGCCCATGTTTTCACAATACTGGATCTATGTCTACTCATGCCTGTGTGTTTTACCTCCTATAGGAAAATTTTAATTTCCAGGTGTTAGGGCAGTTTTATGTTCAGGGTATACTATGGAATTTTCTTGACATATTGGTCATCTTTAGAATCACAAATTCTTATCAAATACATCACACTGCTTGTAGGGAAGCAGGTTAAACTTCAGTAGGCAGTTTATCAGACATATTGTAGCCTATACTGTGCAACTATTCCAGATTAAAGTATATCAAGGCTTTAGTGAACTAGATGAAGACTGAAGCCTCAGGACAATATTTCTTCATTATAGTCCTAATAGTTCCTAATATTTTCCTAAAATCTGCAGAGCACATTTCAAGGGGAAATCCATTCCCTCAAAAAACATCTCTTTCGAGGAGGGCTTGTATTTTTTTTACATCTTTATGAAATGCCTACAACAATGGAGGTGTTAATTCTGATCTTAAACTGTTTGAAAACCACTGTGACACTGAGATACAGTTGCAGTGTTTAATTTTCCTTGCTCTACCTTCTCTGAGGAAGTTGATGTTACATTTTTCTGTGGTATATCTCATTGTTAAGGGCACGAAATAAAGCTGCCAAAAGATGGATTGGAAGAACTCAAAGGTCTTTATCTCTTCATCCAGGCTAAAATTGGTGGAGTCAACAGGGTTATACAAGATTGCAGCTGCTAAGATTCTATGATAAACAGTTTGTAGGAACTTGTAGAGACAAATTCACATCTCCATCAAAATAAATTTCACTTGTCACCGTGGGTAAGGTGAACAGGAAATGAAGGTACATCTCTCAAGCTGGCTGTGTTGGCCATTTCTCAAGGAAAATAAAAGTGCTTCAGTACCTCAAGGGACTACTAAGAAATAAAGAAGTCATATTAAAAGTAGGGAGGAATTTCAGACCAATAAAAAAGTACATTTTTATTCATATGCTTTTTTAAAAAGTAAGCCAATTAATTATTTAAGCTAAAGACATTCCAGTTGCAAAAGTAGCAAATGGCACTGACTCTAGCTATTGTTCAGTTGGTCTGATACAGATTGACAGTGAATGATCACATATTAACAAAGTGATTTTAACTGAACGCAGAAATGCTGAGCAGTTTCCTAATAGCAAGAACAATGGTAAAGTTTAACTAAAATTTCTGGTAGGTTGTAAAGAGAAGATTAAAAATTATAAATTTTGCCTAAAATAAACTCCAGATCATTATTATTCCTTTATCTATAACTTATGCCCAGTTAATTCCTCCATATCCTAGCTCTGGCTGCTGTTTGTTCATAAAGAGAGGATGGAACAGAACAGCAAAACCTCCCAAAAAATCAATGAAACTGAAGCATCTTGTGTAAATTCATTGGAAAGCCAGAAAACATTTGTAAATTTTAAAGGTTCAGTGAGGGAAAGAAAGACATGATTAGTTCAGATTAGTATATGAAAAATATTTCTACTAATATACTGTGGTGTCTGCTCTTGAGTGAATTTCTTCAAATTGTAATAAAGAACAGATCAAACAGAATGGGTCAGTAACTCCTCATCTGTCACAAGCTACTGGACTTTTCCCATAATACTTATTAACATACACTTTTGCTTATCTGTTAATGCTCTAGACATCTGTTAAAATTTTCAAACTTCCTTAATTGAATCTGCAATTATATTTAATGTTAGCTTAAGGGCTCACAAAACCATGCTTCTTTTCAATTTTCCAAGATGTTGTCAATAATGTATAAACTGTAAATGGAGATTTTATTAGAGTTCTGTCCTTGTGGCTGCAAGCCTTGATGTCCCCTGATTGAGAAAGATGAACCTCTCTTGATGAAAGAATTGTTACACCAGACTGCCCTGGTTAATGAAGAGTAAGCCTCAAGAGTTCATAGTGAAAGTTCCTGTAATCGTCCATTACCTGATGTGCACACTTAAACCTAGTCAGACACAGAACTGGCCATATAATTCACAAGGCTTCTTTCAGATATTTATTCACTGATTGTTCCTGTCTCTCTCTGATTACACAACTTGTTGTGAGCAGAGGAAAGGGCATTTTTGGTCCTCCCTCTACTTTGATGCACAGAATATGCGAATCGCAGAAGAAACAAATGCTGAAGAAAAATTGAGTTAGAAAAGGATTCCTAGTGGCTGACAGATGTCTGAAAATCTTGTGCTAGAATTGAAAGAGAATAAACCTGAGGTGCCTATTTTAGCATAGAGGTCACACCAGGGATCAGCATGAAGTGGAAATTTGGGATAAAGATGTAAGACACATTAAGTAAATAAAGGATTTTAATAGGACAAGAGGATCAATAAAAATTGAATAGTCTGGAGAAACAGTAGATGAGTTTATAGATGAATGGTAAACAGGAGAGAAAACCAAGATCAGTTACTTAACAGGGAGAGATCAGTTGAAAGAGGATTTAATTAGTTTTGCAATGGCTGATTTAATGCATTTTAGTACCAACAGTGTGGCATATCCCTGTTTTTAACACTACAGAGCAAAGCACAGCACATCAGACAATGCAGCACTACCTCTTTTGCTATTTAATTCCTATTTTTTCTTATAAACATTACTTACAATTGCTATACAAGGCCAAAAATATTATGACTTACTTTGGTTTTGAATAATGGCACGGGGAGGAGGGGAAGTTTACATTTCATAGTTTAATTGTGTCTTTTTCTTTCCATTCTCTCAGAAAATAATGTTCCCAGAGCCCCAATGACACTCATTGTGTGCATTTACATACAACAAGTCAGTAGAACTAGAAGGGACAAGGATACTCAGGTATAAAAAGCTTTTGTTTTCACAAGAAAAGCCCTTGATTGGGTTAAGTCTGGTATATTTTGCATTAAATTCAATATTGTCTACTATCAAAACCTCTCACAATATGAACTGATGTTTGGAGACAGAAGAGTGGAAATAAAAGTCCAGGTGCACTCTGTGATCAATGTTAATTTGTCAAAGCTTTTAATTTCCCCTCTTTTATGCTTTTCTTTCACAGTGAATCTTGCGTCCTTTCAGGACACATGATAATGAAAATGACTTATTTTCATTTAATGATCATGTTTTCCACTAGTAGAATTATCTTTTAAAACATCATACTTCTATCCTCCTGCTTTCATCTTTTTGGAGGCATTAATCTTCAATGTAGGAAGAAAAGCAATATCTCACGTCAGATCTACTCTTTCACACTGTTCAGCTAGCACAGCTATTTTGGACCAAATCAGCTAAGTAAATTTGCAATGCCTCCTCAAAAGTAGTTTATAATACACACAGAGTTATGACAGTAAGCAGCAGCATAATCAAACCTTTCTTTCAGTTTTTCAAAATTGGCTAAGAGCATTGTATATTATTTTTGTGCCCAGGATTCTGATCTTGACAAAATCAGGGTCTGGAAACGTCTGCAGAAATAAATTACATGGTAAAAACATTAAGTGTAACTTCAAAATTCAATACATTGAAATTATTTGATCACATGCCTAAGGAGCGTGTTCCTGGCATAAAGAATGTCTATGTCCACACAAATAGTCCATAAATAAATCACAGAGATTTGACTTTGCTCTGGTATAAGTGTCAGCATTATAGCTATGAACGAAAAGACTTAGTTATCTATTAGCAGGCTGGCCCTGTGTAAACTTGTGACAGCCTTAATGTAATTGAAATATTTTTTCTTTCTTTGGCTGCTTTTTAATTTTTTTTTTCCATCTATGGTTAATTTATTTCTTAATAAAGAATATTATTTCTCTGGAAAGATCTGTTTATATAACTGAGTCAGTAATGTGAGAAAAGATTTTTCACCTAAAGTCAACTGCAATGTAAAATCTCTGCAAAACAACTCTCATGTCTAGCTTGCAGTCACTTTAAGGTCATGAAGTTTAATTATGTATTTGGGAAGAGAATAAATTCTTTGGACTCTAAGTTCAATATGCTGAGAATTAATTTTCCAGTGTTTTCAGGATGTGGCATTCAGCCAAGACGTTCATTTGCATTCAAAGAAAGACATTGTTTGAACCTTGATATATTAGACTATAGCTGCCAAAATGCTTCTGGTCCAGAGCAAACTAGATAATGCAGGATGTGTCACAGATAACCTGTACTCATCATTTGTAAGAAGACATGAAGAAACTACCTGACTTTATGCTACAACTGGAAAATTATTCTCAAAAGTAAACAAAATTAGCAGAACTCAGTAGTATTTTCTCATTAAGAAAAGCAGAGGCTTAATACATAAGTGGAAGCTTTTGACTTCTCTCAGTGACATAGCAGCTGCACATCTCAAGACCTCAGGGCAGCAGTTACAAATCTCTTCAACATATACTGAATCTTGACACTCGTCAGAGCTGTCCTGACCTAGTGCTGTGAAGGCATGGTGCCATCCCTACAGGGGCATTTTTCTTCTCCAGGTAAGCAGTGTAACAGCTGAAAAACATGCCAACATCTTGCTAGTGAAAATTCAAAATTTCCCAATTAACTAATCCTTTGGTATATTCCTACATCATGCCTGGATGCTGCAATGGTGCAAATAAAATTATTCATTGATATCTAATCTGAAGATTTTTTCTTGCCTTTCCAGGTACCTGGAAATAGATGATATTTAAGATCTTTTCCAAGCCAAACCATCCTATGATTCTGTGATTCTATGCATCTGGCTTCGAAAAAACAATTTCATTTTTTAGTTTAAAATTCATCTATATTAATTAACAGTAAATTTCTCCTAATTTTTCATTTTTATTTATGTATTAATGCAAATTTTATTACACATTTTTGACTCCAAACTCCTGGGGATGTTGCAGGTGCTTGATCACAGAATCACAGAATTGTAGCAATTGGAAGGGACCTCTGGGGATGACCTTGTCCAACACTCTTGCTAAAGCAGGGTCACCCACAGCAGGCTGAGTGGGATCGCGTTGTCCACATGGCTCTGGAATCTCTCCAGAGCAGGAGACTCCACAACCTCCCTGAGCAACCAGGTCCGGGACTCCATCACTCTCAAAATAAATTTCTTCTTTCTGTTAGGTGGACCATCCTGTGCTCTAGTTTGTGCTTGTTCCCCTTTGTCCTATCCCTGGGTGCCAATAAAAAGAGGCTGGCACAATCCTCTTGAACCCCCTGACACTGTCTTGTTTCCTTGATTTTTTTCCATAGCTAAAAGCTGTATGTAGCAGGAAAAACAGAAAACAAGAGGTTATAGTATTAACATTTACTCCTTCAAAAGTAGGTTAATACCATTTTACTCGGTTTTACTGGGGCTATTTCTCCTAAGAAGATTCTTCTTTATAATTTCTTCTTGGTATTTTTTCCTTCCATTTTGATTTAGTTGCATCTTAATCCTTATGATTCTCTAGATGTTTCTGACCTTTCTGCACTAGAAGAATGGGGCTGACAGTTGTACAGAAGATCTTGACCCTTTTTCAGTTATGTTAGAGTTGTCTAGACATTACCCTTTCCTTGCAATAATAAAACAAGAGAAATCTTAATCTTTGAAAAGAACTCATGTATGAAAAATCTTCAGCATACAAAAATGTAGATCAAGTCTTCGGTATTAAAAAATAAATAAATTTAAAAAGATAAGCTCCTTGGGCAAACTCTGAGCATGGGAAAATATTTATAGACATCCCTCTCCCCATCTCACTCTGCCCAAATTTTCATTTAATGAGGTTTGTAGATGCTCTGGAACAGGACAGTTACACTTAGGAGTAGCACAGTAAAAGCAGAACAATTAGCATGTGCAGTCTTTAAGGTGAACGGCTAATGAGCGTGGACAGTCTCTTCCACGGTGTAGAAAACTCGTAATGTCCCAGCATGCGTGGTTAGAGCAATACTTATATTGTGCTGCTCGTTGTTGGTAACAGTGTTGTTGGCTTTACTGCACAGAGATCATAGGAGGGGTCACGCTTTGAATAGATAATTACACTTAATCAGAACCCGTGAGCCTTTGTGGTACTGAGAACTCGCCGAGTCAGACCAGCTCAGTGCAGGTGAGTCCGCCCTGGGGAAGGGGATCGCGACGGAAAGGGCCGGCAAAGGGCTCTTTTGGGGTCTTCTGGAAGCCGGGAGAGCGGCTGGGCTGTGCCGGGAGCCGGCAGCTGCTGGCG
>JANHFX010025258.1:66053-82493 GCA_027560015.1 Chloroceryle amazona
CCCAGGCAACCAGGCCCAGTCAGCATGGGTTTATAAAAGGCAGGTCCTGCTTCAGTTACTTGATGTCCTTCTAACTGGTGGCCCAGTTAGTGGATGAGAGAAAGGCTTTGGATGCTCTTTACCTTTAGTAAAGCCCAGATAGTTGTGGTGAATGGAATTAAATCCAGTTGGTGGCCAGTCGCAAGTGGCGTTCCCTAAGGCTCAGTATGTGTCCCTGTTCTCTTTAATATCTTTATTAATAGTCTGGATGAAGGGATCAAGGACACCTTCAGTAAGTTTGCAGATAACACCAAGTTGGGCAGGAGTGTTGATCTGCTTGAGGGTAGGGAGGCTTTACAGAGTGACCTGGACAGGAGAGATTGATGGACTGAGGCCAATGATATGGAATTAAACAAGGCCAAGTGCTCAGTCCTGCACTTGAGTCACAACAACCCAGTGCAATGCTCCGGGCTTGGGGAACAATATGTGGAAAGCTGCCCTGCACAAAATGACATGAAGGTGTTGGTCAACAGCCAGCCGAATATAAGACATCAGTGTGCCCAGGTAGCCAAGAAGGGCAACAGCAACCTGGCCTGTATCAGAAATAGTGTGGCCAGCAGCACTAGGGCAGGGAGTATCACCCTCTACTTAGAGAATATCACAGAATGTTACTTCTCCCTGGTGAGGCTACACCTCAAATACTGGGTTCAGTTTTTGGTCCCTCACTATGAGAAGGACAGTGAGGTGCTGGAGCATGTCCAAAGAAGGGTAACGAAGCTGGTGAAAGGTCTAAAGAACAAATCCGAGGCTGATTAGCCTGGAGAAAATGAGGCTGAGGGGACACCTTCTTGCTACACCTCTGTGAAAGGAGGTTGTAGTGAGGGGAGGGCTGGTCTCTTCCAAGTAAGAAGCGATAGGACAAGAGGAAATGTCCTCAAGTTACACCAGGGGAGGTTTTGCTTGGATGTTATGAAAAATTTCTTCACCAAAAGTATTGTCAAGCCCTGGAGCAGACTGCCCAGGGCAGTAGTGGAGTCCCCATCGCTGGATGTATTTGAAAGACATGTAGATATGGTGCTGAGGGACATGGTTTAGTGGTGAGCTGGCAGTGCTGGGTTAATGGTTGGACTTGATGATCCTGGAGGTCTTTTCCAACCTAAATGTTTCTGTGATTCTACAGTTCTACAGTATATTCTCAAGACTTTTCAATTGTTTGCAAATTGGAATGTTAACTTTACATACTAAAAAGAACAAGGGAGATCTAACATATAATAAAGTTACCATTTTCAATTAGGGAAGAAAAGTGTTACATTTGTTTAAAGAAAACTTTACATAAGTTTAACACATAGATATGCTGAAGATATGAAACATGCTACAACATTTTTTTTCTCTATTGTCAATTAAAATTATGGTTTGGATTTATACAGCACTGATTTCTTGATGTTGTGCTGGTATTGGCTGGGATAGAGTTTCTTCATAGCAGCTGGTATGGGGCTGTGTTTTGGATTTGTGCTGGCAATGCTAACACAGGGATAACACAGATAGCTAGTGCTGAGCGGTGCTTGCACAGAGTCAATGCCTTTCCTGCTCCTCACCACCTCACCAGCGAGTATGCTGAGGGTGCACGAGAAGCTGGGAAGGGACACAGCTGGAACAGCTGACCCCAGCTGACTTAAGGGGTATTCCATACCTTATGACATTGATAGGTTCAGCATATAAAGCTAGGGGAAGAAGGAAGGGGGGGGAACATTCAGAGGGATGGCATTTGTCTTCCCAAGTAATACAACAGAGATGGCTGAACACTTGCCTGCCAATGGGAAGTGGTGAATGAATCCCTTGTTTTGCTTTGCTTGTGTGTGTGAGACTTTTGCTTTACCTATCAGCTGCCTTTATCCAGCCCAGGAGTTTTCTCACTTTTCACCCAACCAATTCTCTTCCCCACCCCAACATTGGGAGTGGCTTAGCAGCTCTGCAGCTCTTGGCTTCATGCTGTTGTTAAGTGATGACAGACATCATGAACTATACGATTATACTTATGATACTGATTTTATAATGGTTTCACTTTTGGGAAAAGGATCATGTTGAATTTTTAGTTTAAAAAAATAAAAATATCTTACCTTGTTGCATTCCCATAGGGAATTATAATAGGATACTTTTGAAATTAAGCAAATGTTTGATAAAAGCTCTTAAATAGCCTTGATAATCTTATTCTAGTGTCTGCCACTTACTTGATTCAGCAGTGCCATAACTCAGTAAGTGTCTTTCTAATTTAAATATTGAGGTTTCTACAAAAATATAACCTTTATTATGATCATCATTTTAATCGAAGATCTAATTTGTTTATCTGAATCTTGTTCTTTATGCATAAAGTACATTATTGCAATTACTGAAAATGGAAGAACATTAAAGATGTTTGATAAAATACCAAAATTATTTAATCTAGTTTTACATTGTTTGTGTCGCTAAACCTATTGAATTCCATTTGGCAACTGCAAGAAAATGTCTCTGGACATTTTCATATATTTAGAAAATATAGTGGTATAGACATCCTCATTTTACAGTAGAGTAGCTCTATCTACTAGTCTAATAATAACTGGACCTTACTGGTATATTTAAATTTTAATTATTCTGTTGAGATGAGGGACTAGCCTACCTATTAGCATTTCAGCTACTGATAGAATCTCTCTCCTGCATTTTAAAAATGAGTATTTCAAAGGTAAGAGTAACTTCATAGTAAACCACTTGTAAAAAATAGTCATCAGTCTTTGCTTTAACTATTTCTTTATGCAATGTTACTATTTCTTTACAATTTCTCTACACAATATAAACTTTCACAATTTATTTATACAGTAAATAGTAAAATTACACCTTTGCTGGAGGTGTTAGATACCATAAGGAATCTATTTCTTCACTAACCTAGTTGAGTGGCCTGTTTCCTACTGTGCCCAGGAATTTTGACATCCTATTTAGGAAAACTGTGATAACTAAGTTTGAGAATCTTGGACCTTGATCATGGTCAACAAACAATTGTTTTGGCCTGCGTCATTATCATAGGAATTAAAAGCTCGATCTCTCTGCAAAGGTTAGAAGACTGAAAAAGGAATTTAAAAACAGTTCTTCAGAGTAGAAAATTAAACATTTTATTCTACCCATCCCTTTTTAACATTACTTTTAAAATAGCATTTAAGGAAAATTTGGGAGCTAATAAAATATTAAATATCAATATAATACACATAGTATACTAAATAGGAAAAAAATGTATAAACTTTAATTTTAATAATTTCTTTAATCTATATTTTAAAGGATAGTCTCCATCTTTGATGCCATTGGTTTATTCTTTATTTTCTTACTTTCTCTAGATTTTTTTCTTTTATTAAATATGTCATACTGTGGAAATATAACAGGACTGTTTCTACCAAGATTTTATTAGACTTGATTCGAAGATTTTGTACAAATTAGCATACATAACATTTACATATCCATACATCTTTCTGTCGTTCACTCTAGGGGAAAACCACAAAGACCGTAATTTTAGATTTGATTATTTCTTTGCTCTAGTTCACTGTGTGACTGCGGAGCTCATTTCACTAGAACAAAGGAAGACATGGCCAGCATTAGGATAAATAGTCAAGGCTGAGGACATAAATTTTTTATTATTATTTTTGTTGTTGTTGTTATTGTTGTAGACTTGGCTTGCTGCACTTTCATTTGTGTGTGAAACTACTGCCTGAGCGAAGAAAGCTTCTATCTGGGAATGTGCGTCATCTTCTAGAGATCTACTGAGGGGGAAGAGAAACACTTTAATCACCAGCACCACGCGCAGTGTCTGGACTTTTTCTAAACAAGAAAAAAAATCATGTTCCCTTTTGCACAGCTGTTAACCAGACCTGCCTGCAGTATAGATTACCTCAGTTGAAGACTAAGAGTTTCTGTACATGGAAATAAATTAATTGCTTTGCTAGTTTATCAGCTGGATAACTTTAGGTCTAATATTATGTCAAATTTTGTCAAGCTAGCAGTGGTTTCTCTAATATTTATCAGTACTGAGTAAAACAGCAAAATCTGTCACACTCAAAGTGACTGCTTTGCCTAAAATTGTCACTTCAGCCTGTCACTGAGTGACAGGACAGTTGGAAAAAATCTTAACAATAGGTGTTATTTTTTTGTCACTATTTCAAGAATATTGAAAGAAGCTGAAAGTAAACTACAGTACATTGTCAAATTTCCTTTTTATTATTCTGACAGTATTCATTTCAGGATCCAGACATTAAAAAAAAAATAAAAATACAGGTCTTGTAATCAATATGTATTGGAGAGAAATTGTACAATGAAAAATTTCTAGAGTTTAAATGGTTTGAGACTAAGTAAGTAAATGTAAAATGAAAGAAGGATTCTTTTGACTGTTTTCTGGTTAAATACACATTCGTAGAAAGCTGGTGAACTTGTATATTAATAAATTTATACTAATGTGTTAGCTACTCAACACTGAATTGCATATAAAAGCGCAATTGAAGGCTAAGAGATGGTATTCAGAGCAGTGGAGTTGCTGGTGGTCTAATGAGCTACACTGTCCTTGCTAACTGATTCGACATGCGCTGTCAGACTTGCCCGACATACAATAAGCAGATGCAGTTAAAGCTTACAATTGGTAATTACTAGTATTTTATGTCATTTACCTGCAGTTTTCTGTCCATGCTTTTCAGTTAAGTGTTTTTTGTCCCCCCGGAAGTATTCTTCATGGGATCAGGGATGTCCAGACAATGCCAGCACATGTTATTACGCTGAGGCAGAAAGAAAATGCTCCCAGTACAGTTGCTGAAGGAACTTTAAAGCAAATCTGTATAAAGTTTAAAAGTTAAAGAAAATTATGCAACAGCTGTAGTCATGTTGTGGAAAAAAAAAACAAAAACAAACAACCAAATAAATAAATCCAACATGCAAACAGACTTTATGTGAAAAATGGAGAAGTGAAGAGGGAGAAGTTGAATATTTCATGGGTAGGCAAGCTCCAAGGGCAGCTTACTAGGAACTAAAAGGAATAATGTCACTGGAGGATCTAAATAGGAGTACAGAAAAGAAAAATATATAACAAAGTCAATTAACTATGCTGTCAGGTTATAATATCTGATTAATTTGGATAAGTGAAATGACTGCTTTCAAAGATTCCTTCATGGAGATAGCATGATTGAAAGAAATGACCACAAATTGAGCCAGCTGTTAGGCTTTTTTTAATACATTCTACCCCACTGAGCTAATACAGCTCTAAACTATTGTTTAGACAACCTGTGAATAAGTAAATTCCCAAACCCTTTCCAAGTCTATTAACAAAAAGTCTTCCTAGTCAAAGAAACTTCTTTCTGCATCAGTCCCATTGCAAAGATGCACGTACACATTACAGGCTGCCTTGCTAGTGATGAAAGCAGGGATAGACCTTTTATGTTTCACTGAAGGAAATATAATACTTTTTGATCATTCTTGGGCTGACTGGTTCCTTGCTCTGCAAATATCCCTTTTTGACCTTAGAATTTTAAACAAAGTTGGCACTCTTATTACGGCACTAATGTATGCCTGCATTATTTTTTAATAATGTTGTCATTGCAGTCATTCAGGAAAGCTGGATCTTTTGTCTGGCTCCCCCACAAGATAATACCCATCTGCTAAATATACATGGAATCATTCCAGCCAGCCATTTATATCAACTCTGGATAATTTCCTGTATCAAGGACACATATTAATACCAAGTGGGGACTATGAAAAGCAATGTTAATGAGCCTCTTGGTGACCATAAATCTTCTTATAAGTAAATAAATGGGACTCAGTTAAATATAAACTTTTCTATCCTCTGATGTATAAATGTGATTTACCACAGCATATTTAGGGGAACTAACATCATGGTTAGAGCCAATCAGCAGCCAGGCCAATCTGTACTGGATTCACACACTACACGCACACTCCTCCATTCCTCTTTCTGCATGTTTGCATAAAGCACCATGCTCTGCTCCCATAGCAACTGCTATTGTTTGGGACCATATCTCTATGCATTCAAAAGGCACCTTGATTTCCACGGGCCTTTCAGAGTTACCAGTAGGAAAATAATTTTTTTTATATTTTAAATTCCATTGACAGAGAAGAATTAAACAAAGCTGCTGGGACTGTAAGCAAAGGAGCCTGTGCCAGGCAGAGGGGGTTTGTGCCTTCCGTCTTGATCCAAATCTAGCAGTGACACACTGAAGCCAAAATCAGAGAAATAAGTAGCATTTGCACAGCTGCAAATTTATCAGTGTTAACTAACAAATTTTGTCAAGCTGAAATTGTTAATGGGAAGGAGCTTCAATATTGGAAATAATAGACAGATTTCAAGCTATTTGATTATTATTTTCCCACTCTTTCTCCTTATCCCCTATCTCACTCAAGGTATTTATTTCTTTTCTAGTGCCAGCCTGCATTATTTAAGAAGTCTTGAAAGTAGGCTGCATATATTCATGGGTTTGGCTGAATGTAGTAACAATTTTGAAGCAGCTTGTAGTGGAGATGAACAGTAAAAGGGTAAAAAGACTATTAATTTCTTTGTGTTGATAAAAAAATTGTCATTGGCTCTTGAAAAAGGGAATTTGTAAATTTTATTTTTATTTTTTCTTTCTCTCACCTGTAATTTTCCTGGTTCTGCACCCAGTACAGTCACAGGTACTTTTGTCTTGCATATAATGGAGACTAGAAATAGTGATGAACTGGAACCATTTCTGACAGATGGTCATGCATGTCTTCATTCTCTGTATTGTGCTAAACCTGATGGGCCCAGCAATAGTCAGCAGGAAAATGTAAACTCGAAATGAAAGACAGCAAAAATGTATGGCATGTATTTCATTTTTTCTCATTTTCTCAAAATTTAGTGGTCTATATATCACCAGCATTGTTTGCTCAGAATTTTTAAAAATATATCCCCTATTTAAAGTATTCATAATAATGCTTAGTTATTTGTATTTGTATTGAAAGTGTTTATTTTTTTCAGTTTTTCATTTGTGGGCCCTCAGAAGTAATTTCTAAAATTGTGTCATTATAGGTCCTAACTTCATTGAGGTCCATTGACCCTGCAGCATGAAATTAAATGTGGACCGTTAGACTTGAGGCTCCAGTGTATACAAAGAATTTGAGCCAATTTAATAGCATTAAATTCTGGATCAAAATGAATGAGATACATCAATATTAGCCACCCTTAAGCCAATTTAAGAGGATCTACACCAGGGATTTCACTAGTTTAAATCAATTTAAGAATTGATTTAACTAAATTGTTGCAATTTCTTTCTGTAAGCAGGGGACAAGTTACATGATTTTTTTACTGGGAAGCTCTAAGCACTCAGCTATAACAACAGGGATTTCAAATGTCATTGGTGTAAGCAGGTGCCCTCTAAAATCTATTATCAAGAGTAGAGCTGTTGCATAATGCCTGGGGGATGGGCAGAGGTGACAAAGGAAACTGGGCACCACTAATATTATTACCTATGTGCATGTATCTATACGTGTAATGAAGGTTGAGATACAAAACTCTCAAATCAGGTTCTAGCAAACTGTCAGATTCAAGAAAGGATTATAAAGTTGCTATGATGCAATTGATTGTGACTTTACTGTAAGTTGAAGATACAACACAGATCCATTTTCTGTTTTGTTTTTTTTTTTTATCCTTGAATTTCCAAAATGCAAGATTTTCACAGATACTTTAACAGTACAGCTCAAATCTTTGTAAATGACAAAAATAATTCAGCATCCGTTCAGCATCATCTATTCTATTCTTGCCTTTCTGCTAGGAAGATGAGACAGAGTGTCAAATAATGTAGACAGATAAATGTTCCTTTAAATGCTCCTTCCTTCGGTAACATCAGATTGCAAAGTATTGTTCTGTCATTAAACTAGATAAGGTTTGAACTGACATTTGGTTTTCAGTTCAACTACTACTTATAAGGGTGGACTCACTCATGTCAGTCGCTGTCTGTGCACGTTTAAGTAGTCACCATCATGGAAAGCCATGAAAAACTGCAACACAAATACCCCTGAGTGTGCTTAAATGCATCTCTCTGTATATAATAAACCCAAGTACTCAGCAGACCCCATAACTTTCATCAGGGCTTTTTTTGTTTTCCTTCTCTAACAGAACTGTTGCAAAGGTGTCACTGTGTGGAATAATATTTCATCATTGACCTTATGTTTTCACATTCATGTTCAGTATTGAACTGTATTTAAGGAAGCATGAAAAAATAATACCTGAATATTTCAAAAGCTGTCATGAAAGTGAAGAGGGATACCTGAAATGTAAAGATTTGTTGCACAACATTAAAGAACTCCCTCGAAATCCTTAAGTCCTTAGAAATCCTTAACTGTATCCAATGGTTATAGAAAAGAACTGGAATGTAATCTATTGTTATTAAAGTTTAAGGAAGCCACAGCTTCCTTAGTGGTCTAAAAACAGGTAGCTATTTTATCAAGTGAACTTTCATTTTCAAAAGTGCTATTTCTGTATGGGATGTGGGTGCCCAGGTGGTGACAGTGGAGGCTGCAGGGTTACCTCTGTAAGGAGAAGCTGGGGCTGCAACGTGTTGGTCGCATCTGGTTCCAGCTGGAACAGAACCACTGCATGGCACACAGCACCATCAGCCAAGGTGGAGATTCCTCTGGGGGAAAAAAAGTACTTTAAATAGGGTAAAAAATGCCATGCAGCAGTGAGAGGAATGAGGAAAAATGTGAGAGAAACAGCCTTGCAGACACTAAGGCGAGAGAATAAGGAGGAGGAGGAGGTCCTCCAGGTGTTGGGAAGAAGGGGGGGGGGGATCTGCTTTAAATAGTTTTTGCTTTTGTTTCCTACCATATGAATATATTTTAATTGCAAGAAGTGAAATTAATTTTCACCACTTTGTGTCTGTTTTGACAGTAATTGGTAATTGATATCCTTGTCTTTATGTTTTATTTTCTCCCACTGTCCTGTTGAGGAGGGTGAGTGAGAGATCAGCTGGGTGGGCATCACACAGACAGCCAAAGTTAACCAACCCATCACATGAGGGTGAATTATAATAGCATGGAGTAGGTGTGCCTCAGACAGACAAAAGTGTGGTAACTTTTCTTTCCAGAGATGTTCTGGAATTTTATAGTGGTTATGAAGACAACAACTGTACTTTGAAATGTTCTACTGTGGTTTGGTTTATAAGGATTGTGAGGAGAAAACAAAATTGTGACTGATCTTCATACCTGCCACTGCAGAAAAAAAAAGGGAAGATCAGGTTTTTGATTTATATAAAATAGTTGAAAAGCTGTGGTGATGAAAGTGTGAAGTGCTGATCACATGTTGTCACTCTTATTTGCCACAGTAATTTAAATGAAAGATCATTAAGGACACGAGACAATTGAGTTCTAAGACATACTCCCCCCAGAAGAAAGGTTTAAAAATTCTCTTTGTAGCAGGTGCCTAGACTGGAAACAAATTCCTCCAAAGTGAATACACAGGACTGCATCCTGTGATGACAATAAATCTGACCCAATTTGTGCATTTAATTTATTTAGTTCATTACATTTAGATTGATTTGTTTTATGCTATGATTAGGTATAAAACTACCTGACACCTTATTCAGCATAACTACATTCAACTGACAAGAAAAAAAATGAACACAATCAAATTCTTTCCCAATTTCTCTTTTTACTTGGCTAAATCTTCTCACAACATAGCAGCTGTGTTGAATAAAAAATTTTGCAGGTTTTTGGTTTGTTTTTTTTCAGACAATACCTGGACTTCACACAATATAGAGAAATAAGTTTAGCAAAGCACTGGATATGAATGTAAATGTGAGCTTATCAAACTCGATTCAGGTCTTAGAATTTGTTATACAATAATATCAAAGTTGGAGGATGACCAAGATATTGAGGAATTAAGAAAGATGATGAAAGGTAACAAGGTAAAGGTGAAAAACTTGTTTTACCAAGGTCATTAAGAAAATGTTAAATTCAATCAAGCTCAAGATGTTCCTTGTGACTTTCACAATTATTCTGTTTGCAGTTCAGTGTTTTTCCTTTCAATATGGCTGCTGGTTGTTTATTTTATTTTTAATCATTAAAAAAAAAAATTTTATAGTGCTTATGCTATCTCCTATCTTCATGTGAAATGAAGATTTTTCCATGACATTGTATCAAATGACCTAAAATCTAAATATTTATTTGGTGCTTTATTAGTTTATCCATTATTTTATCCATGAGAGATCTGAAAAAAACAAACTCATATTTTGATCCCATTGCTTTCTCAGTAGATTTTTCTATTTATTTTTCCTCTTTATTTGCATATTTCTCCATTATAAGTTCTCAAGTCCTGACTACACTGAGGTTTATTCTTTCCTTTCTTTAGAGAACACTATATTTCCTTTTTTCTAATAATATACTTCTATCCTGCTATTAAAAATTGTCATGACTCATGCTTTAAGAGATCAGTTAACAACTTAGTTTTTTTAATTGTCTACTTTTTTCAGTCTAATCATGTCCTAGTCTTTTACAACTTTTTTCCAGTATGCACTGCTATTTCTATGCATTATTTTTTATTTGTTTCCCTGTAAGATTAATGTAATCATCACTGTTATTAGAGAAACATGAGGGAAAAACACAAGTATAGTTGCTTTGAGTAATGCCTAGACTGCCTTTTATCTTTTACTCTGTCAAAAAAGTGCAGTTTTCCCCTCATGTGTTTATTCATTTTTATTTAATTTATATGGTTGAAGAAACTGTTCCCATTTCTTTTTAAATGCTTTGCAATAATGGATCTGGATTGTCCTTTGGGATCTGTTACTGACCACTCTGACCAGTTTTCTCTTCTCAGTCCTCCTATTTGTTTGTTTATTTTATGTTCATATCCTTTTTAGGCTTAATGTATCTTCTGTGATGCTTATTTACTATTCAGGTTTGAAGTATTTTCCTGTAAGAGAGATATGTTCCACATAATCTTTTGCATCTTTTATTTAAAAAAAAAATAATATCATCCAAATCCCAGCATTTCAGTTCAGCTGTCTTGATTAATTTCTTTGACTTACAAGAATTGTCTATTTTGAATTAAAAGAAAATAATAAATGAGACAGCTTTAGTCTATCTCATGTTATTTTCTTTTCACCCAAACCCAAGATTATTTTCCTAGTAACAAATTTTTTGTAGTATTTATGATACTTCTCCGAATCAAATAAAAAAAAGCATCCACTTTTCTTAATTCATTGATATTCTATAAAGCAATCCATTGGATGTCATATTCCAAAGTTATCTAAGCCTTTCCATTATTACATTGTCTTTATGGAAGCTTTAGAAACTTACTTATCAGCATCTCTCTGATAGGAGAACTATAGGAACTATCATATTTAAAAGGAACATTTCTGAAAAGGAGACGAAAACTCCGCGCTTCAGAGTTTAGCAGTGTTTTGTTGTGATACCCAGATACAATGTATATTGTGTATGCTATCAGGCCTGGAATGAGCACCAGTTTGGTACTACGAGGATACTTGATCTATCCATTCAGTCTGGCCTCACACGAGGACAGCTTCCACCCCAGCCCTCCTGACCGCAGAAGCAATCCAACTTTTATTGCATAGCCAGAGCAACACATGTGAATTATTGCCCTGTGCCAGCATCACTGAGCAAGCTCAAGGCTACTTGATAGGGACCCCTGCGTTGCCCCACTCACAGGATTTCCACACTGTACCATCCCTTTTCCAGCCACTTGACTGTCCTTTTTGCCACCCTTGTACATCCCTTTCATGGAATCATAGAATGGTTTGGGTTGGAAGATCATCGACTTCCGACCCCTCTGCCTTGGGCAGGGGCACCTTCTACTAGACCATGTTGCTCAAAGCTCATTCCAACCTGGACTTGAACAATTTCAGGGAGGGGATATCCAGAACCACTCTGGTCAACCTGTTCCAGCACCTCATCACCCTCTGCCTCAGCCTTCTCCCAGGTAAACAACTTGCCTCTATTACATTTCCTCTGCCAGTCCCCATTTTGCCACACTTGTAACCAAATTAGGCATTTTTGATACCTTACCTACGTAATCTTGCTCTTAAATGGTGTTAGTAACGGGTCTACAGTGATCCCCTCCAATTATCTGTTGAGTCTTGGCTCCTGTAGCCACCTGTGTGACACCATCATGTGCTATCTCTTGTCTGATGCTCACACTGTTGGCTGTCATGTCCAGCAATTCTTCAAGACAACTCCAGAGGATTTCATGTCCATTCTGTTAGTGTGACCGCAGGTCAGTGATCTGGTCATTAGCCTGCAGGCTTAAATGTGTGGAGAGCAGCTTGTTCTGTAAACCCACTAGACTGGTATTTCTGTACCTTTTTCTGACGTCCTAGTGTGGACAGTCAGCAGGGTTGTTTTTTTTCCAATTGCATATATGATCCAGCATGCCAATCTCATCCAGCCCAAGAATGAATGAAGCACGATTAGATAACAGAGAAGAAAATAATAATTTAGCTTGTATTTTTACAAGTGGACTCATCTTCCTGAATGTCACACAGTATGATTTCTTATCGCTAAAGCTGCATTTATCATATTTCATTTTACAGACTGTAGAGAAAGAGCCATCTACTTTCTTACATTCATGCACTTGAATATTCACACAGCATTGATAACAGTGTCTGTGACTTGAAAAATGGAGTCTTCAAAACATGCTTGCGTTTGGGGAACTCAGTGAAGTGTTCTGAGACTTTCTGATAAGTTTCTAATTTTATCTGAAATACTATACCAATAAACACTCTAGTAGAAAGCAATTATTTAATACAACCTTGTACAATTTAGTACCCGTTATTACAGCCTAAGTGTCCCTTCTTCCACATTATGTTATAATGTTTGGGCTTCAAGGAAAAGAAAATAAAAATGTATGTGCAATTTTGTTATTAAGAATTTCTATAGGGTGGGAAATCGATGATTTTATGCAGAACCAACTGCCTTGTATTGTTAGTGAGAGCATATAAACAGTAAATTGCTAACAAACTGTTGCAGGCCTAGTGTGTAAACAAGAAAAATGAAACGAATATGACAGCTATCCCTTGAGTTCCTCTTGAAAAAAATGTCTTGGACATTGCTAATCTGAAAACTCACATTTTTTATGATCTTTCCGTGCTTGATTTTAATCACATACTGTACCACACATTACAAGTTCAAACTGTTAGAAAGTACTTCTGTTCTGGTAGTCTTTTCCCCAAAGGTGCTATCTATAAGGAGTTCAGCCTGATAAATCAATGAACTCTAGTATTAAATCTAGAGCATCAGAGATAGGTCTTTTCAGTAACTTGACAGTGAATTGACTTGAATTGAAATTAATCTGCTCTCAGCAATTGGTTTGTATTTACGTGTTCCAAAGGACTTCACAGGTACTTGAAGTCTCCACTAGAGTTTGCAGAGGAAAGACTCACATGAAATGAAACCATCAGCCACTGTGGTTTGTGTCATGTTAGTTTATCTTGTGAATCAAGCAAAAGCCATCGTCTGCTATCTAAAATGGGTGGGGTTTTTTTAAAGTCAAAATAATATGTCTGTCAAATGTTGATAGGCACCTTTAGTATTACAGTTCTTTTCCTACACAACAACTTCCCTTGAAAAACCTGGAGTCAGACTATTTCTTCTGTCATGCAGCCTCTTATAAAACATATTTGGAATGCATTGACTTTGGATTTTTCACTGTCCTTCAACACAGTATTTTTATTTATTTATTTTAGTGAAGGATTTTTTTTTTCCCAGATAAGGATTCTTAAAATTTTACTTGCATAGAAAAGTTCAAACACTGCATTGTACAATTCCTGTGACACATATTCTGAAAAGAGCCACCTGGGAGTGCCTTTGAAGTTGATGCTTTGATGTGTCATTCATTTTCTTCCATGTTTAGTTGTAATTGCTTGGAGGTCACTGTATTTTGTCCTTATTCTACTTTCCTGTAAATTCACTTTATGTAGAATCCCTTGTTATCACTGAACTGGTAGAATAAAAAGAACAAACTAAGCCATGGCTATTTTAAGGACAAGAAAAACAACAAAATGTCTAATGTTGACATTTAAATGGTTATTAATGATTCATATTGTACAGTATTTGGATAACAAGTATATTGACTTTCTTTCATTTTACTTTGAATTCAAACTCTCGAGAGACTTTTGGTAGATCCGTTTTATCTAAATGTCAGTATCCCAATAAAAAGGAGTATTATTATCATCTCTTCTTGACCAATGCACTCATGTAGGAACCAGGAACCAACTCAGTTCATTGTCCACTGTAAGAGACAGATACTGCATGGTCAGCTGCAGGTAGCATCAAAACAGAAATGAATCTTATGAAAAAAAAAAAAAAATATATAGTTCCTTATTCATTACCCCTTGACAATAATAATGAGAAAAAAGGCATCTTATCAACAAGACATGAGACGCAGTTTGAGATACTCCAGGCAGAAAATGCAAGACTGAAGCTCAGATCTCTGATGCATATTTTACATAAACCAAATAATTTAAAACCTGAATATATGTGTCATACTTTATAAATTAGTGCTTTGTTTTATTTTGCTGTTGTTGCTGTTGCTCTGCTCCTCTTCTCTCCAGTTGTACCAAGTGTTCCATCCCGGATCTGATGAAGGTCTGATGAATTTTGTTAGCAATTTTCAGCTAAAAGGCAACAGTTTTTTCCTAAGTTTTCCAGCAACTCTGCTATTTACTCTAAGTATGTCCAAGAGCCAAGTCTTAGAATTAATACCCTACTGTAAGTGAATACATTATAAATTCCAGCTACAGCTATTATCCTCAGGGTGTCATTTCTGAATAAACTACTTTATTAATAAACATTATTAAAGATGTTTTCAGGTTGACAACCACTTTATATGACAGAATTTTCTCCACAACTTCAAAACAAAACAAAAATTTCAGATTTGGCAGGCTGGGATAATTCATCCTGAGAGATCCAGACTTCAGTCATACAGTATTTTTCCTTCTTCACAAAACCCATCTGATGACATAGATTCAACTGTACATTACCAGTTTCCTTTAACTAATCCACTCTATTAGATACAGTCAAAGTGACCACAGCTCATCTCAGGTGCTATAAATCACTTTTGCTCATTGGCCATGTGTTCTGAAATCGATAATGTTCCAACACTAAACAACTGTTTTACTGGTCTTCTCTCCTCATTAACATTTTACAGCATTCTGCTTAACAGATGATAATTCTTTCACCAGATAAAATGGTAATAGAAGTTAATTCTTCTTGCAGATAGGAATTAAGATTGTGCAGTTCTTTGTCCCATCACCTGGGATAATGGCAGTATTTTTGAAACATTAGATACCTTTTGTTCTCTTCACAGGATGTTCATGCACTAGAGTGTACACAGTAGAGTTAACAGATAAGCCAAGTCCTGTCTTAGACTTGTTCTATGGCAGGAAAACTATTTTTTTAATTATGTAGGATATATATGTCTAAGTTTCCAAAGATAGGAGTAAGTATGTGTATTTTACCCTTCCAAAGGCATGTAAATACAGCAGATTCTGGATTAATATTTTCTTGGTGGTCTTTTTTTACACTTTATTTGTACATACCAAAAAAAAACCCCAAAACTTTTCTGAAGATGTGAGAAATTAAATTCTGGCATTGAATTATAATCTGTGAGTCTGGCTATAATCCTCCTACAAGGATTTTAAATTTATTAATAATGAAACTACTTTAGAATTATTTCACTTTAGCTTATTTTCTCTGTGTAAGATGCTTAAGTCTGAATTTATTATGCAAAACACAAGAACGCTTGTTTATAGTGGTAAGAATGGAGTGTCTTAGCTTTGCACTGTAAAGATGGTGCCTTATTGTAGTGGAGGCCATTTAAAATTTTCCTTGGTGTTTCATTTTATGAAGGGGTTCTCGTATACAAAGCGTGTTATTTAAACAACAAAAGAATTTATAGCAGCTATGGTATGACTTTAACTTGCATTCATGAACCCATTGTAAATCTGTTAGCACCTCTGTTACATTTGAAATGGACCAGCTTTGATTTTCGTTGGAGGGATTTCCTGTCACAAAAGAACCCCATTTTCAGTCAGAGAGTATAATGGATCTTGGAAAGCAGGTCTCCGTAGAGGCTAGAGTGAAACAGAGAATAAAAATCCCCTGCTTTTACCAAATTTCTAGAGATATCCAGGTATAATTAAAATAAACACTCCCCATTCTGTATGAAGATCACTAGTCCACTTCTTATTTATTTTATTAAACTATTGCCTAGGGTTTTATTGCATTAACATTTACATAATTAATTTCAATATAACTAAAATTACCTGGCTTGCATGCTTCCAGCTTGTGTTAAAACTTAGTAATTGTATCTATATTTGTTCACAAGCCCCTCAGAACTAGGATCTCTTCTCTTCTCTTCTCTTCTCTTCTCTTCTCTTCTCTTCTCTTCTCTTCTCTTCTCTTCTCTTCTCTTCTCTT
>JANHFX010025259.1:0-41731 GCA_027560015.1 Chloroceryle amazona
AGACTCCACAGCCTCTCTGGGCAGCCTGGCACAGGCTCCCACACCCTCACACCAAAGAACTTGCTCCTCCTGTTCAGATGGAACCTCCTGGGTTCAAGTTTGTGCCCGTTGCCTCTTAAGTGGGTGATGTTGCTAATTAGCACTGGAAATACATTGTCAATACAGATTCTCTACATGTTTTAACAAACAAACAACTGACTAAACTCTTGAACAGAAGGGAATAATGTTGCTGCACGTCTGTCATATCCAGAAGACTCTTTAAGGAAGGGGTTAGCAGCAGCACCTTAAGTGATTGCTCCTAAAAATGCTGCTGCCTCGCTTTCTGCTTGGTTAGGATTTACCTCCCATGTGTGTCAAGTGGCAGAAGCTTTGAAGAGGACTTCCCTGTTTTCCTGCATTTGTAGACAATTGGGCTGAAGTAACGTTTGTTAAGCAAAACAGAACAAAGATGACAGAGAAATCTCTGAAAAGAGACGTTATCAGTGTAATTTGGGAGGCTGTCTTCTTACTCTGTGAGCCATTCTTCGTGATGTGGGGCCCGAAGAACATCACGGTCCCAATTACAACCTGGTTTGGGTGCACCCTGAGCTCTTGTTGGGTCTGATACGGTGGCGCAAAGTTGAAGCTTAGACAAAGCAAACTTCTAGGCTTTTTTTTTTAAACGGAGATGTTTGGTCATGTTCTGAATGCTAGACATGCCTTTTCTTTCTGCACGTTACTGAAAGCATGGGGTTTTTTGATTCTTTGGAGGTTATTTGCTGTTATGTGAAGGTAACAATGTAAGTGGAAGATCTCAGGGAAGAAAACGGTGGAAGAGGTAAAGCAATTTTATCAGCTAAATTGTACTGAGGGCTTCTGACCAGCTCAGACCTTCCCAGACTAGCTTCAGGAACTCGAGTAACTCTTGACATTGGAGGAAAAAAAACCCCAACTTGTATTTTAAATAAGAGGAAGGATGGAAGACACTGGTTTTTATTCTCAGTCTCTGAATGGTTGGATGTGTGGCTTCCTTGTCTTCAGATAAGCATCAGATGTACGAGGATCATCCCCTCGGTTCTGATACCAAACTGCTCAGAGATCACGAGGGAGATGAGGAGCAGCCATGTGTGATTCAGTAGGGTGTAGGGTACATCTAGTGGTAAAGTGGAGAAACTTATGTGGGATATGAAGCCAGAACCTGAACTTGATACCGTCAGATGATCTCTCTGGACTGATAATGCCCGGATTCATTGGCCTCCCCACTGCGTTTCCACAGGCGTGGAGACGTGAGGGAGGAGGAGGAGGAGGGTGTTTATACATGCACTGGATCCTGCGCTGAAGAATTAATCTTGATTTAGATGCTGGGACTTTCCCAACCAGCCCTCAGTGAAATTACTTGCTGCTCCCCCTCTGGACATGCTGCTCCTTCTAATCAGACCTACCTGGCATCAACCTCTCTTGACTGAAAGCCAGCAACGCTTGTCCTGCCATAGTTATATGGGAGAGGCTTAACCCTGGACCCTGCTCAGAAGCTGCAGAAACACCCTTTTCTTCCACACCTTCCTTTTGGCCAGGCCTCTGAGCCAGGCAGACCCGTTCTCTTAGGCATGTGGAGCACACCAGCAGCCGTGGAAAGCCAGGGTTGCAGCTCCGGTGTGGTTTTTCTCCCCAGAGTGAAGAGGTGAGGGATTCCCACACACGCTGAGGGATGATGCTTCCTCTTCAGGAGCCAAAGCAGCTCTGATCAAGGTTATCTGCATGCAAAGCAGGAGCTCCTGGTTTTGTTCAGAATTCAGTGGGACCCGGAGCTGGGAGCAGCTGCGTCTTGCAGTTGCCTCTTTCAGGATGCTCCGACTCCTCGTTCTAGCCTTGAGCCAGCCAGTCAAAACCTGCCCACGTTTTGCTTTTGGCATTGAAGCTGTAGGTTGCCCTGTTTCGAGACCTCCAGAAAGCTTATATATGATCAACATGCAAATCCTCTCGGCATTAAGAAAACACAGCAGCTCTTTTTGGAGATGCAGGAAGGACTGGGATGGGACCAGCAGGAGCTGCATGTCACTTCAGTAGGACACATGCCCTTTTTTCCCCTCTGCCTGCAATGAGTCACCGCCCTTAGGCATTGGTCCAGCACCATCCCAGGGAGAAAAAAGGAGGAAGGCACTTGAGTTCTGCGTTTGTTTATTATTGCAGAAGTCCTTTATGCAATGAAAAGCAGCAAAGTTTTCACTTGCCACTGGTTCTGGTGGAGTAGTCACCGTTCTGACCTCACGCTCTGCGTTACAGCGAGGGGCTGAAAAAGGAAGGGGAGAAAAAAAAGGAGAGAAGCTGGGGGAGTTCCTGTGAGGCATCATCTTAGTCACCCTGGTCACATGTCTGTTGGAGGGAGAGGAAAGTTGTGGCAGAAGAGGGGAAGTGGAAGGTGATTTTTCATGGGGAGGATGGAATGAAAAAGGCAGTCAAGTGGTTGAAAAACGTGACTTTGTTGAGAGGCGTGAGTGGCACGCAGACCTGGCGCAGGGGGGCTCACCTGGGGGATTCCTTGTGCAAGGGGGAGGGAAGAGATTCTGGGCAGAGCTTTTGCACGTCCAGCTCTGCTGCGGAAAGCAGAGCGCACAGCAAGTTATCTGCATTTTTTGCACAGCAGCTCTGAAACGTGAAGAGTTTAGTTCAGAGGTGGATCAGACCTTGTTTGGGGAAGACTTCATTTCCTCTTTCCATTGCAGGATTATTCATTGCAAATTCTTCTGGCTCTCTGTCTGGTCTCAATTTAAATACGGTTCCACCGCTTCCTCCGAGAGGTTCATCGGGGCTCGCTGGCACTTAGCGCAAGGGAATCCTCCCTGGTTCGAAGCCCTGAGTTTTATCTCCTTCCTTTCATGCTGTGTATCATGGTTGCATTTTAGTGTTCCACCCTCAGTACTGTCCGGGTGTGAGTGTACTTGGCGTGCTTGCTGGGGAGACTGGGAAGCACCGTACGAAGTGCAGGTTGCTCCATACCTTCCCAAGCTCCTCTGCTGTTCTTGGGTTGCTCTGTCGGGTGACTCAGAGCCACAACTCATTGGTTTAAATTAGAAAAAAGAAAAAAAAAAAAAGAAGACAAAGTTTCATCCCCGCTCTTCTGAGCTGCAGTAGGGGTCACTTGAGAGCAGCTGGCACATGTTGCTGTAACCTGCATCCGCTGAATCGGAGCATTTCTGTCCCTGTCCTTATTTTGCCTTTCCTTTTTTTTTGCACTACATTCTCACTTCAAGTGTTGAGTGTTTATCTTTATTTTTTTTGGAACTGATGAGTGTCGTATCATTTTCCTTCATCATTGTAAGATGCTGAAAGCCAGGCTGACTTACGAGCCTGGCTTTTGTATTCAAAGTATGCCAGTGTTGTCAGGCCAAAATATGTTGTTATAGTCACAATGGGAAAATAACTTCTAAGCACGGCTTTGTTCCTGTTCTCCCTGTATCTTGGCAGGCTACGCGGTGAGGTCGAGCATTTTCAGCCCCACATGTAAGGTCTAATCAAGGCAAACTCTTCTAATGGAGGATAAGGCAACAGAAATACTTCCCCTCCCCCCCCCAATTATAATTAGGAGACTTTTTAGGCAGAAGAAGCCTCGGTGAAGGGAGTGTTTTAACTTTAAAAGAAAGGTTGTGGATGTGACTTGGCATCTGCTGCAGTTCAACCCAAGTTGGGTGATAAATGTTTTCTCCAGGCAGAATGACATCCATGTTGCAAAGTAAAAGAGAGATAGGAAGATTGTGTCTATCCTTTGTACTGCTCAGCCTTATCGCCCCGCTTATCTTGGGCTGTAGCTCTAGTAATCTTTCTCCTCTCCACCCTTGATTTGATGTAGTGAAACTTGCTTAACCTGCCAGAGGAGCGAACCCGCTGGCTGTAACGCGGACAGGTTGTGACTCTCCTTGAGAACCCTGGAACCTGCTGCTTTGGTTTCAGATTTTTCTTTTTTTTTTTATTTTTCTCCCTTCACACTGGCACACTGAGAGCTATCCCAGCCGCTGCGATATTTGACCTACGCAGTGAAAGTCAAAGGTGCAGTCAGGGTGCCTTCCTGTTTATAGCTCAATAGCTCGGGCTGCTTCCTTTAAACTATGCAAAACTAAACCATGAAGGGATTGCCACATTCCTTGCTGTGGGTACGGGTTCCACGCTGGCTTTTAGGGCATGGCACAAACCACACGTTGCAGGAAGGAGAACTGCAAGCTGGGGGCAGCCCATGACTTTGACGCCAGACGTAGCAAAGCCCCATCACTGGTGCTGCTGCCACGTTACCAAGTCCTGCTGCATTAGCGCGTAGAATCATAGACTGGTAGCGTATAGAATCATAGACTGGTTTGGGTTGGAAGGGGCATTTAAAGCCCATCCAGTCCACCCCCCTGCAGAGAGCAGGGACATCTGCAACCAGAGCAGGGTGCTCAGAGCTGGACCCAGCACTGCCGGGGGGTCTCCCCAGAGCACTGGGAGCAGAGGGGCAGGATCCCCCCCTCCCCTGCTGCCCATGCTGCTGGGGGTGCAGCCCAGTGACCTGGTTTAGCCAGAACAGAACTGATTCTGTTCAGTGACTTCACCTTTCGGCCCAGGCCGCTCAGTCCCTGCCCGCTCTGAAGTTACTGGCCGATTGTCACCTCTGCTCCTCGCAGGGACAACGCTCCACGGGCAGAGGCACTGCCAGGGACTGGTTTGTGCAGAGAGGCTCTCGCTGATCCTGGCTCCTCTGCACACCAAGGTCACTGCTCCGTCTCGTGCCCCACAGGAAGAGGTGGCACCTGCGGGGAGGAGCGGCCAGGACAGGGGACCCCAAACTGAGCAGCGAGCGACCCCAGCCCATGTAGGGCCTGCTCAGGGTACAGCTGAGGGGGCACCAGGGTCAGGCCTCTTCTTCAATGGCCGCTGTGCAAGGAGGACTCTGCCCCTTCTGCCTTTGATCCCGATCTGTGTGTTCCTGAACACAGTTTCAGAATCCAGCTCCTGGATCCAGCTCCCATCTGCTGCTGAGTCCAGTCTGGGACTTCCCCAGTGCCTGCTCCACAGTCACCACCCTTAGCAGTGATGTAATTGTCATCGGGGGGTCAGGTTCCACAGGTTTGTACATATTTCAATTTATTGCTATTATTGTCATTAAAAGCATTTGAGCTTTCTTTAGTTGTGTCTCTCCCTTATTCCCTTTCTCTTCCCCTAGGAGAAGGCAGAGGGGTTAATAGAGAGTGTCTGTCACTCATCCAGTGGCCAGCCCAGCCCTAACTCTTGCCAGATGGTGGTGAAATTGGCCAAGCAGGGGGGGACCCCAGGTCCCCATCCACACAGGGACACGTGTGCACTTGCCCTGGAGCTGCAGCCAGGCTGGCCATGCTTTCCTCCAGTGCCTTCCCCACAGTGGCCTCCTCTCCTCTCCTCTCCCACTCCTCATTTACAAGTAAAGGCGCTTCCGTCAGCAGGCAGATGCCGCACGCTGACGCTCTGCCTCCCGCTGCCCCGGCCCTTTCGGATAACCAGCCTCCCCCGGCCCCCCTCCCGCGGTTTGAAAGGGCTCCCTCCCAGCACAGCTTTCCCCAAACGCCGCAGCTGGGATAGAAAAATATTTTTAGTGACTTTTTCCTTGGCTCCAAACAAGCCTTTCTTTTTCTTCTCTCCACCACCCCCCCTAAAGTTTGGGAACTACAAATGCAAATATTTATTCAAAAGAAAAACTATAATACCAAAAGCACATCCAGCTGACACGAGGGGCAGCACAGCAGGACAGCTGGGTACAGTTAACGTTGAGGCCCCCAAAAAAACCCCTACACCTCAAACCCAGCCTCCAAACCACCAAAGATTACAGGGGTGTTTTTAGAAGCAGTTTGGGGTTTCAGCTTTTCAGGATTGCATTTCAGCCTCTCGCCAGCTTCGCTTCAACCGCCGAGTGAATCGGGTGAGCGGAGCTGGGGAGCAGGCGGCTGCACAACCGTTGGCTCTTGCAGGAGAAGCCAGGAGCAAGGACCTGGAGGAGTCTTTTTCTTCAAGCATTCCATTTTCAAACCAGACATACCCAGTAGAAACCACAGCGTGATTTGTTGGTTTGGGTTTTTTGGGGGTTGTTGGTTTGGTTTTTTTTTTCAGATGAAGCTTTTTCAGTCCCTGGCTCAGCCCAGGAGCAAATTTCTAGCATGAGATGTTTCTAAATGATCTGATCATAGCAGAGGAAAAAAAAGGAGCAGAAGAAACTTTCAGTGGTCAAAGGTTTGCACTGAAGTACCTGGAAACACGACCTTAATGCTCTTCAATGGGAAGTATGTTCTTTGCTTAGGGGAAAACCATCTGTGAGTGATAAGGAGCTAGAGCAGAGTTGATCTATTCACAAGGGAGTGGGCAGAATGATGCCACCATCCAAACCCAGCTACACCTTCACCCAAACGGGCGCTGGGCAAGGGGAGTAGGCAAGGGAGGCAGAGAAAGCAGGAGGGGGAAGGAAGGCTGGGAGCAATCACAAGTTTAAGAGCACAGAGGGGAAAGAAAAAAAAAAGAAAAAAACAAGAGCCACTTAACAAGCTACAGGGAGCAGAAGATGTTAGGAACGTGTCACAGAATCACACTGCCCGAGATTGGCCCCCAAACATGCGCCTCAGCTCCCTGGTTGGAGGCACCCGATTGACACCCTGCGTTGAGCGCTGGCCGCTCTCCATCCAGATGCAGACAGCTCTCCAGACCTCCCTGCCTGCCCCACATGTCCACGCACCAACCAGCCCCTCTCCCAGGACTCGCTGCCTCCCCTGTTTAACCCTCACCCCAAGCCCCCCTGCCCTCCTGCCCCTGTTACACATTTCTCTGCCACGTCCACCTCAGGGCATCTGCTTCAGCCCGACCTTAGGGATGTTCCAAACCTTTAACTGACCCTTACCAGCAGCTTTCTGACTTGGGGGTGGGGGGTGGAAATGCAGCAAGACAGCTTATGCTGCCACAACACGATGTCACCCAGATTGTTTGCCAGAGACCTTCAAAACCTCTGTGAGTTCAGGGAGCTGCTTTGAGAGCTCCTCTGGGCTCACTGTGGCTTTAGCAAAGCCATCCCCTTTTTCTCCTGAAAGTAGCAATTCAGGAACACGAGCTTGGCACTGGCGTTTAATCACACCGCTGACAACTTGCCTGAAACAGAGATTTAAAAAAAAACAAACCCCAAACTCCTAGTTCTGCACCTAAAAATAGCTTCCAGGGCAGCGCAGTTAAAACAGCACCGTTAAGATGGCTCGTCCTTGCAGCTCAGTCGTGTGGTTTGCCTTCAGCAGAAGGCACGCCTGACTTTCTGTGAGCACAGATGTTTCTCTTAAGGCTGGATGCTGACATTTGCATTGCTGAAAGGGGAGAGAGAAAAGCCCGACCCTAATGGTCGTCCTCCTACAGATGCTTATGCACCCACCTTGGATTTCCTACAACCTCTCCCACGTGAAGAGCTGGCAAAGAATATCTAAATATTTACGGAGGTCGATCTGTCTGAGAACACCCTCGCTGCTCCCCGGGTGCCAGCTTACCCAATTCCACACGGTAATAAATTGCTTCTGCAATTCAAAATAGCTTTGACAGAGGTCTCCCAAGGCCAACCCCCTTCTTCTTGGTGTTTGACTTTGGTGATTCGTCCGGATAGAGCCGGTGTAAACTGATCGCAGTGCTAATGACAGCCCACTTCACATGAAAGAGATCTGCTTGGGTGGGAAGAAGGGGAGATGTTGGGCTGCTGTGGACCTGCATGTGAAGGCACACACAGAAACGCCAGCCCCTGGCATCTGAGTGCTCTACCGAGGGGAAGATTGGCCACAAGACAACGATGTTTATAAATGAGACCCTTTCCGTGGTGAAAGCATTTGGCTGCCCTTTGCAGTATTTGGTTCCCTCCATGTGCTGTGCGTGGAAGAAAAGGCCACTTGGAAGGCCCCTCCCTTTTTCATGGAACACCTTGAGGTGGCTAAAGGGAAGGATCCAAAAAAGGGCTGTTGCACGAGTTTCACTCTGAGCCAGTGCAGCCCGAAGTCAGATGTTTAAATGCACCTCAGGAGGGGCTGGTGGGAAGGGATGTGCCTGAAGAGAGCTGCAGAATCATGGACCGGTTTGGGTTGGAAGCAACCTTTAAAGGTCATCCAGAAAGTCATCTGTAAAGGTCATCTAGAAGAGGAGGGCTATGGCCACTGGAGAAGGAGACAGCCCCGTACAGAAACTGTAACTCACAGAGGAGCTGGCAGTGTGGCAGCAGAGTCCTTGGGCATGACAGCCACATTGTTACACTGAAGAGAGTCTCCATCCCTTTGGGTTAACCAGAGGGTTAGCTGGAGTCCGAGAGCACCAGCTAAAGCCACTGCAAGACACGGCAGCATGAGGGCCTCCTCAGCTTCCAGCCAGCAGCCGGCTGCTCCCACCCACCTCATCCCTCCACGTCCTGGGCCAGAGCTGGCGTACGATCTCCTGCCTCAACAGACAAACCCCTTCCTCTTCTTCCTGCTCATCCTCCTTCTGCAGAGCCACTGAGCTCGGCCCCAGGAATGCAAGACACAGGACTCTACGTCAAAGCTCTTTATAACCATGGGTGTTCTCAGTTCTGCTTTATGCAAGCCAGGTATAACTGTGTTTATAGTACAAGGAAACAAACGTGCTTGGCGGAAAAAAAAAACACACACCGCTGAGATTCTTATGCCACAGCCACAACCTTGGCATGGGAGCACCTGACACTGCCTGCAGGACAGCAACTCCTCACCAAAGGGAGCACGGTGAGGCCCCGGCCCCGCACGCAGCAGCTTATCTCCCTGTAACCCTCCCAGGCTCAGCAGATGCAGTACCAGCCCACTTCACATGCTCTGCTGGAGCAAGATTTGAAATGCTTTTCTGTATTAAGATAGAAAATGAGGATTTTAAAATGTACTGCCCCGAACCACAGCACCTTTTGGGTTCATTTTTTGGAGCAGAGAAGGAAAACCCTGTGTAGTCACTAACATAGAGGAAGAAAGGTTCAGTCTACACCAAACCATCACCACCAGCCAGCTGCCTTGCTCTCCAGGAGAGAAACTGCCCTCAAGCCCTCATAGGCAGCAGCAATCCTGGCTCAGGGCAGAAAAATCTATCAAGGCTAGATCGAGAGACAGAGGAAGCCATGCAGACGGGGAGATGTGCAGGAGGGGACCGCAGCATCCCAGCTCTGCACCCGCTTTGGGTCCAGATGCATCAGAAGAGCAAGGCAACCTGGAGGGTAACCCCTGGGTTCACCTCCTGCTTCGTCCTGGGGCGAACCCTTCCCCAACCCCACCATGAATCATCAGGGCACGGATGTGGGAACCCACACAACTGAAAAAGAAACAATCCCTGTGATCTCCCTAATGCTAAAAATGTGCATCGGTCATTGGTGCCTCTCAGGCTATAAAATCAACTCCTTCTTCAGGAGAAGAGAGTCTAAGAGTGTCACACTTGGAAAGGAAAATAGGCTGATGTAGTTTCTCTTTTCTAAACACAGAAACCAACCAAACACACATCCTAACTTTAAATTCCCCTCCTTTCCCCCGCCTTAAATCCACAGAGGCTCAACTATACCTTGTTCACTACTGAACTGCCAAATTCCAAGGTGTAAATTAAAGCTGGCTTTGAGCTAGAAGAGCTCAAAAAAAAAAGCCCTTAAGACCACAGAATGACCAGCTAGTTTCTCCAGTTTTTGTCCTTTTAGAATGTTAGGACCTGATGTGTGGT
The DNA here is from genome assembly GCA_027560015.1 of Chloroceryle amazona. Lineage (NCBI taxonomy): Eukaryota > Metazoa > Chordata > Aves > Coraciiformes > Cerylidae > Chloroceryle > Chloroceryle amazona. The sequence continues at coordinate 9,688 of JANHFX010025259.1, forward strand.
GTAGTCGAGAAAGCAGCAATGTAAAAATGGCCCTTTTTGCCCAATATATCCTCTGGAGCTCCACCTGAGTCACCTCACCTGATTTAACAGGAGTAAAAACGTGGGTTTAATACCAGCAAAGCTTGTGGAGCCGTGGTGAGACTGTTGGAGCCTATCCTGACTCTGCTACCAGCACCACAAGAGAGCAATGCAGCAAGCAACCTTCCCAACGTGATCTCAATGCATTAAAAAATTGGGTCTCACGATGACGGGAACACAGTGACCGAGCCCACCACAACAGGTCCTCTGGCACTGGCCATCCTCCCTCAGGGAGGTCAGACTGCAGGACCGGGTCGCTCCACCTGCCCCTGCAAGGGCCATTTCACATCCAGCCGAGTCCGGTGCTTGCACGGCGTGGCACGGGAACCCACCGCCACGCTACAGCCTGCCCCCCCAGCACACGTGGTGATGGACCAAAGGGCAAGTCCATCACCAGGCTGGGCTGGAGCAGCAGGGTTGCATCAGCACATGGCCCCGAGCTCCCAACAGCAGGGGACAGCCTACGGATGCCCAGCAGGTGAGTTTCAGCCGTGCTGGCTCATCTCCTCGTGCTGTGTCTGGACACATCTACACCAAGTCTTCCTTGGGGCACAGTCATTTTTAGATGTGGGAAGAGCAGGAATCCTACTGGAAATGAAGGGGGCAGCATAAGCAAATTAATCACAGAATGTGAACCAGGCTGAAATGGTCGAGAAGACAGAAGGTACTCAAGGAACAAAGCACCATGATGCAGGGGAGAGCGGCTGGAAAACAAGACAAGGCTCAGAAGATGGGACACACTTCAGAGTTATCCTGCCGTGCCCTGCTCTACAACACGTGCGACATGGAATCATTCCACAGCAAAGAGGCAAAGCCTCCCAGCCTGCTGGGAAAGGCACCTCATTATTTATACACACAAAGGGAAAAAAATAAAAGGTCTCCTGCTGTTCTACCAGGGTTTTTCTAAAGCAAACCAGAAGAGGACTCTGCTGGAAACGTGTATTTGCAACACCACCGATCTCAGTGTATGGACAGAGGGAGTATTTTCAGTACTGCAATGCAGGTGGTGTAATTCGAGGCAAATATTGTGTGGCAAGCAACCTCCAAGCACAAGAGCCTGGGTTAAACCACCTCAACCCCCTGAATTCAACAGTCGTGACTTAACACGTGGGTCTGGATCCACCCTGGATTCCAGAAGACTCCCGTGGATCACATTATGAGAGACCCCTTCTCCCATCCCCTTGCAGATATAACCTGCTCCCCCAAGGAAAACCATCCCACCTCACACTCCCCTTCGTGCTTGTGCACTCCAAAGCAAAGAGAAACAAGCCAACAAGTCACCCCAGCTTGTGTTGCACCATTACCTGTGACACTGGACACCCTGGAAACATCCTGAGCTTGGGTGGAGCGGTTTCGACTCTGCTGCCTGCGCCTGCTCGACGCTGACCTCGTCGTGCGTACGTGAACTTCGCTCACTTTGAAGAAGGCCACCATGAAGGGCTGTTTGTCATAAGGGCCATCTCGGCCGATGAGTCCTGCTTCCCTGGGGTTTACACTGAAACCTTCAAACCAAACACAAGAGTGAGCGTCAGAGAACCAGTGCAGCTGGATTGCTCCCTCCAGCATCACAGCGTCCCCATAAGCAGCGTGTCCTTTCTTCTTAGAATCCTGGAATTGTTTTGGTTGGAAAAGACCTTTAAGGTCATCGAGTCTGACTGTTCTCCCAGCACTGTCAGGTCACCATAAACTATGTCTCTCAGCACCACAGCTCCACAGCTTTGAAACTCCTCCAGGGGTCACAGGGACTCCATCCCTGCCCTGGGCAGACTGGGCCAGGCCTGGACAACCCTTGTGGGGAAGAAATTGTTCCTCAGCTCCAACCTAAACCTCCCATGGCACAGCTTGAGGCTGTTTCCTCTTCTATCACTGTTCATGCTCTTCTTTAATCACTAAACATTCCCCACGACCTGTGGGCATTTTTACAACAGCACCACATCCATCCTGGACAAGAGGCCCCACCACAGTACCTGGCTTTTTAGTACCCTGATGGCATCTCTACCCCAGCTGAGAAGGTACAGAAGGTTGATATATAAAACATGAAGCCCAGATGTGTCATGAAATTAGTTCTGCCCATGAAACACACGAAGCAGAGATGAGTTAGGAAAGCAGAGGGCAAAGGGATGGTGTGTTTTTATCAGGAGCAGAGGGATGGGCTCTCAGCCCATCTGGGGAGGCAGGGGCTGGCACAAGCACATCCTCAGGGAGCAGAGTGGACAGCCCCTCTGGTCTGTACCAGACTCCGGCATTGACAGGAAGAAAACATGAGGTTGAAGACTGGTTGCTATAGAGGACAGATGTCACTGCCATCTTTTGGGTCACCTCCTGCTCATCTAGAACCCTTCCTTTCTCATGGCTCATCTTCCAACACTCAATTTCATGCTCTTTTGTGGTCTCTTTTCTCCTTCCCACCTCTCACAGCTTCTGTAGGCTGTGAAATGCTGTCATTGCAGCCACCCTCAGAGGGACCAACTCCACACATCGCTTCTCCAACATAGAGCTCTCACCTCAAGCTTGATGAGATCTAAGCAGCGAGAGCAGCCACAGCAACCAGCAGAGCTCCCATGGGGAGGCACATTACCCGTGTACCTGCCCTCTTCTCTTCCTCTCTCCCTTACACCTCACCCCACCCGGGATCCCAGCTCCACCTCCAAGCCGGGAACTGGGGCTCGATCCCAGCCCGTGTCCACCAGCTCACCCTGGTACTGTTCAGAGACGCCTCACCTCACTCACGGGGAAAGACACATCCATCAGGGGACAGCCAAGAACTGCCAGCCCTCAGTCTGGATCCTCAGACCCCTTGCACATGGCAATGGCTACAGCTGCCTACAAAGGCAGGGTGCTCACCCCGTCACAACTGGACTCTGCTCGCACCGCTGCTAGACAGCACCCGAGAGACTCAGGCGAGTGTGACTCACCTTAGCCAGCCCATAACCTACCATCTCGGGTCACCACGCTCAGCTGCAGTCCCATGTTGTGCTGAGGGTTCATCACCCACATGTTACTGGTGGCAGTGACATCAAACTCCAGCCAGCCCTCCTCCGAAGCCCACACCGCCCGCGTGTCCAGCAGAAACAGGTCAGAGGCCCTGCAGAAGAGAAGCGTGATGACAAGGTTGGGATGTCTGGGATCATCTCCTCAGCTTTTGCTGTTACAGAAACAAATCCTGAAATTGTTCGAAATTATGTTAATAGAAAAAAAAACAAACACAAAACAACCAACAAAACACCCCAAATCTGTTTGCATCCAGAGTTTTGCCATGAGGTGCAGATGCTTCTGCCTGTGAACTTCAGGATCACGAAGGTTTTTCACCATTCAAAAGGTGATGGTTTCAGCCCCTCTTCCACAACACAAACCCACCACAACTGACCAAAATAAAAATCAACTAACAGGCCAAGCATCAAACAGTGAAGGACAATGAACCTCTAAAGGTCTCTAAAGACATTTTTCTGAGGCTTATCACCAGGGATTAGAGACCTCGTTCCAAGGCTGTTGGTACCAGGTCTCCTTCACGGGCTTCAGCTTCAAATGCTACCAAGTCTATACTTTTATTTGCATCATCGTGCACCCACAAAAACTCAATTCAATGAGGTCAGCTGGAGAAGCAGCCAGAGAAATCTCACATATATTTCCTCACGGTGTTATAGGCAGAATTTCCCTCTGCACGAGCTTCCTCTCCTTAACCTGTGGCCATCATCACAAAACGGACACCAGCTGTCAAGCCCATCTTTATCTGCCCTTCCCACTGTTTTTTTTTTCCCTTCTCCTAACAATACCTTAACAGAAATTGGAAAGCAGGGTACTTGTCCCTTCCACCCATCGAGGTTTAACTTCAGAAAAAAAAAACCAACGCACACATTTTGATGGAGTTACATCTGATTTTTGGCCAGCCACGATGTCATACTGCCCAGCAGCATGGTTTGCATGAGAATCACACATGGGAAAATAAGCACTTAAACATCTCAGGGCTCCTAGCACAGCTATTTTTACAGCGTGGGGCTTTCCCTGCCTCGCTGGTAGCCGCACGCTCTGGGGTTGACTCAGCAGCCTTTCCCACAGGAGCCTTTGCCACCGTTCCTCCAGCGGGAAGAGGGTTCAGGAGCAACTCTGACCTTCAGCTCCAACGGCAGCAAGTGGCTGGGGCTGGCCAGCTGCTACGTGTTTTGGAAACCTTAAGGTTGAAAGATTTGGGCTTTCCCAGGCAGGGTATATAAAGTGTAAGTGTTGCTTAAAGGAGACTGCCAACAGCAGCTGCAGCTGAGCCTGCTCCTCCCCTCTCCAGGTTTAAGAGAAAAATGAACTGCTAGATCATTCCCACCTCTGAATCACCAACACATTGGTCCTCCCCATGCTCATCGTGGACTATAGCTGAAAAGAGCTTTTTTGAACACCTGTCCTGCCCTGCTCCCTTGCACCAATTGCTTTTCATCTCCTGTCCCACCTCCCCTCCGCTAAGTGCCATACTCTCCTCAGCACCCGCTCCAGACAATGTCCCACTGGAGCCTCCAGACCAGAGTAACTTTGGTGTTATGTCCCCCCAGATTAATCAGGGCTACAAGCACATGAAGAGGAGGCTCAGAGTTTATATTCCCACTGCCTTGCACTGTGGGAATGGGTTTCACCTGAAGCACATTCTATACTTTTTTTTGCCCTTCCCCATAATATCTAACTTAAGTGCCACAGCCACCTCCCTTCCTTATTAAAACAACACCTTCAGTCTCTCCTTACAAGCCACATTTTATGGACCTTGACTATTCTCAATGCTCTTTAGAGACTCGGGTCAGGATCTCACTGCTGCTGAGTGCAGTGGAAGGACAACCTCGATGCGTCTCGCAGACTATGCCTCTGCTCATCCATCTCAGGAGATGATTTTGGCTTCTTCATAAAACTCACGCTGTTAACTCATGTTCACCTTGTGATCCACTGTAATGCTCAGATTCATGCTGCTGAACCGCAAAGCTCCAGTCACTTCCTAGGGAGTATTTACGTCCCTGCTTTTTCACGTCCAAATGCAACTTTTCTTTCTACCAAATCACACTTGGTTTTTTGTTGTTTTTTTTTCTCCCAAAGATTAAACTTCCATCATTGTTAGATTACTTAAAATATGGACTTGCCTTCCAGGGGGTCTCCCCCATCTTAGTGGCCTCCACAAATGCCTGACCAAGGTACAAACCTACCAAAGGAGAATGCTCTGCTTTGCCCCGCTACTTCGCACTCTGCGAAGATTTCAATTCTTTAGTAAAATGCAGAAAAAGGGACAACTGGGCTTTCCCATCCAGTTAACTCTTTGCAAAAGGTTTCACACAGGACTGGTTTTCAGTCAGGTCTGCTAGCCAGCTGACTTTTGCATGGTTCAACCGGCTGAAGCCATCGCTGAAGGTTCACCCCACAGGGGTCATTTTTGCCATTGGCATTTGCTTAGGCACTCTGTGGACACGCCTGTTAGAAAGGGGGGAGAGCACACACAGATGAGGAGGGGATTCCCAAAAAGCCAAAGGGCAGTTCTGGAGAACTGAAAATACATCTGAAAGTGGCAACTCACTGTAGTGGAATCAGCTGACCCTCACCAGTAGAGGCATCAGCAGGGCAGTGGGCTTCCAAGAGGAAGCACACGACCATGTACGCTGTCGCATGAATGGAAGAATATCTGAAAACTTCAGCAGCTGAGAATAACAGGCAAGATGGCACCTGAGGGAAACAGGAAGGGAGCCTGAAGAACGGGAAAAACTAGGAAAAGAAAGGCTGGAAGAAATGCAGGAGCCAGCACCGCTGAGCAGAGAGGAAGGACTACCTGCTCTCAGCACAGATGGAAGGAAGCAGAATCAGTCCACAGGTTTCATGCCCAAGCAACCCTGGCTTGTCAAGGAAATCACAGAATGGTTTGAGTCAGAAAGGACTTTAAAGATCACCCAGTTCCAACCCCCCTGCCACTGGCAGGGACACCTCCCACTAGACCGGGTTGCTCAAAGCTTCACCCAGCCTGGTCTTCCAGGGATGAGGCTTCACAGGACCTCTGGCATCTGCACAGCAGGACTTTCAAGTTCAGTGTGGAGCAGACAAATTTCATCACTAGAACAGGCAGGATTTTTAACATCCTCTCTGCCTAAACTGGGTTTTTTTTAGAGCTACTGACATCTCATTGTCACTACGGTGCCCAACGCTCTCATCTTTATTTTCCATAAAACCATCTGGATGAGTTCCATTAATGATTTCCACAATGAGGGTGCTGCAGGCATAGTACGTATTAGCCTTAGATTATTAAGGGGAAGGAGGTGAATGGGAGGAACTGAGGCAATGAGCTGAAACAACTTCCCCAAGACAGCAGAGGACATTAAATGGGAAGATGCAAGTTAGAGATTCCCAACTCAAAACGGGAGCTCTTTGTTCTGAATCAAAGCTCTAAAGTGCGGTCTCAAGAAACAAATGGGAGTATTTCCATGGCCTTCAGAGGACTCTGGAGGAAGATGGAGAAGCAAGGGTCAACAGAGCAATCACAAGTGGCTGCAATAAACAGAAGGAAGTACACAGTTTACCGGAGAAATACGGGCTTGGGTAATTCAGAAGTCAGGATTTAGCTCCAGCATCCTCGGAGAGTGAGCTGATTTGTCAGATATAAATATCAAATATAGCTGCTATTCTTAACGGCAGCATCCCAGCCGTGGCCCCGGGGCATTTAGAGGAGAAACAGCTTGTGTTTAACTTTGCCACTTTTCCCCCCATAAGATAAATATTTTCTTAACTGAAACCTCCATGTAAACCTTCCAGCAAACCTTCCCTGGGTGCTAATTCTCTTTAATTGAATGCTAATTAGATTAGAATTTAGTCAAATTAGTAACCAGGTCAAGTGGTTAATCTTGGTTACTATACTTAAGTGAAATGTTCACATTAAAATAATTTCTCTGTTCTGGGTACACATTACAACATGGAACTTTGCTACGGGGAAAAAAAACCAAAGCTATAAAAAGCCAAATTTAAAGAAGCATCTGTTGAACTGGTTTTGGGGTTTTTTTGGTTGTTTTTTTTGGTTGGTTTTTTTTTTACTTTCCCACCCGCCCTGGCCTTCTTTCCCCAACAAGACAGAAGTTATACCAGGGAGACAGTGAGAACAACCAGAACTCTCACCTTCAGAATGACCAAGTTAAAGGTCTCTGCTTTTAATTACAGATCTCGGAACAACCTTTCTGGCCCCACTTCAAAGCTCGCAATTACCCAGGTGTTTAAAGGATTGTTACGCATCAACAGCCACTTACCAAAGCATTAATTACTGTAAGTCTCTAAAACTTTCCTCAGCTGAACCGTTTTTGTTTACTTTTCTTCAAAGGCGAGTTGACATAATAGTCTAGACTGCCCAGCAGCAGTTTCTCAGAAGGGAATTTTGCACAGAAGTGGGGGGGAGGATTTAAGTTTTAATTAACACACTTTCTAAACACTCTTCTCCTCCGCGTTCCTCACTATCCCAGTCTTTAGTTTGCAGCGACATCACCCTCCTGTACAAACCATCCTGCACACAGCAAACCGCTAACGACTTCTCCACTAACGAGGACTAACGATTGCACTCACCACTGACTCAGTTTCACACGCGTGAAACTTTGAAATCTCAGCCTTTCCAAACGTGTAGATCCACCAGCTTGCAGCAAACGTAAACACTTCTGGGCATTTAAAGTGTTTATTACTTACAGAAGCCGGGGAGGGTGTATGTGTGGGTTGCACACGTGTGTTGCATGCTGTACAGGTGTGTTGCACACATATGAGGAGCTCGCACAGCACGAGGTACTGTCAACAGATGGAATGCAAAACCCCAACAGCTCGGCACGTCTAAGTGATCGCTGCGCCAGCGATTTAAAAGCGCCGTGCTTTAAAAGGCTCGCTGGAGGAGCAGCAGGGTGACACACGCTGGTTTCAAGCCTGCACCTGGCAAAGAGGAGATGATCGGAGCCTGGAGCTAGAGGACGTGGCCTCCCCGCTCCAAGAATGTAGGAAGCTCAGCCTACGGGTCCGTGATAATCCCCAGCAAAGCCATCACTGATATTTACATGCAGCCGGCTCAAGGTGTCGAGCTTCACAGCTCTGAGGGGTGAGCATTTTACCAATAAGAACAGCGAAAAAAAATCTAAATCATCTGAAATCACAGTGACAGGAGATGTATTCCTCATTTCCTTGACTAGGATTTAATGAGGCTAAGAAGTATTCCAGCTGTAGTGGTGGTTACACTACTACACCTCAGAGTTTAAACGCAGCTTGAGGCACGAAGATGGGGGAGAGGGCAAAGGAGTAGTATCTATCTTCGTCCTTCAAGAAAGGAAATCGGGCACTGACAGGGTATTCTACAGTTCTGGTAGAAAAAGCCAGCTGGTTATGGAGCCAGCAAGTTTCACTCAGAATAACTTTGACTTTTCAACTACTAAAACCCAACCACCCTAAACCACAACAAATCCCATACCCGCAGTGGGAGCTGAACTGAAACACCAGCAGACGCTTCTCTATAGCATCATGGAAACAGCTCCATCGTATACAAATATATGCACCCTGTATACAAATCTGACCCCGACCTGAAACAGACTGATGCTAAGCTTTGCCATTTGTATTACACAACCCCTTCCAAAACCCAGTCGAGGATGGTTATTTATTTTCTAAGCTATAAACACTGCAGGCAAATCAATTTGCCCTTTAGATTAGAAGCTCGGATCGCATTTATATAAATATCCTGTTGCAAAGAGGAGGACTTCATCACCACTCTAACTGGCAGCTAAAACCCAGCGAGAGCTTTAACCCTTAAGGAATTGCCTTCAGTAGAAGAATGTACTCCCCAGGCAGTCGTGCTGCAGGAGCTACATCCACGCGTGTCTTCCAGTCGTTCTGCACATCGAGTCCTCATATTTCATCCTGGGTGCAAACGAAACTGTTTAATAAACTTTGACCATTAAGGTACCGTATCTTCCTTTGATCACTAACACAGGCCACTGTGTTTTTCAGAGAGGGGTTGTTTGGACAGTGTGGGAGTGTTCGGAGGTCTGCATTAGCAGGATATTTACACTTGAAAACATACTGATGATCCAAACCAAGCACTAACATCTTTGATCAACCGTAAACTGCCTTCCCTAGTCCTGACCTGGCACCTCTCTGGGTGAGAGCAGGGAAGTTTCGAGAAAGGAAAAGAAATTAATGAGCTGTTTCCAGGGACAAACTCAGTCCTTCCCTTCCAAAGGTCTCACATTGCAATCCACTCCCGAGAGGTATCAGCAGTCACAGAGGGCTTTGCTGGTCCTTCCACAAGATCAGCACTCCACCCTAGGAACAAGCCCCTGTGCAGGGCTTAGCTGTGCAGCGGTGCCGCTGAATGAAGCCGGTGGAGGCTGTGCAGCTCCTGCCTGATGGAACTCAACACCCCCTCAGATACAGCCAAGGTGGGACAAGCACCTGGAAGCTGATGCCACTTGTCTTCCTGAACTGGTGATCTGGCAAATCTCCCCGCTTTCTGCACATCCTGAAGGAAAAAAAAAGATCCCACCCTAGGCTCCTGAGCTGCAGGGGGTCCAAAGCTGAAAGGCAGCAGCATCCAGCAGACATTTCGCCCATTCCCTCTCCCACTGTCAGCCCCCACAACTGACAAAGTCATCAAGACTCAAACCCAGAGTCATCCCCCTCAGAGCAAACCAGGCGTCACCTCGGCGCCGTCTGCTGAAGCCTCTTCTCCACACCTCACAGAAACCACCCCGCCGAGGGCTGCCCGCCAGCCAGACCCACCCTGAGGACTCCCCGAACCCCTCACCGCGTCCTGCTGACAGCTCCAGTGGTTTCTCTTAGGACAAAACGTGCCCACTCACCCTGGCTGGGTTAGAAAACAAAGCCCTGGTTTCCTAGGCGCCTTTTTTTTTTTACCTTAAGAAAGGGTGGAAGGAATGGGAAGATGAAAATATTACTGACACGAGTGAGTCAGTATTAAAAATGTTTTTCTAAGAGAGAATGTATGTAGAACACACTGTCCTCGACGTGCGTTTTGCTGCCTGGAGCCTCCACGAGTATCATTTTCATATTTGTGATGGCTTTGAATGAGGAGAGGGTCAAATTTCTCCCCAAATTTTATAGTTTTATAGTTTTTATCAACATCGATCTCTGGTCCCTCGCACTAGCTCCACATACACCCCCATCGGGGAGACAGCCTCGGATGGGTCCTCGCTTTTAAGCCTTGTCTGAGGTGGCAAAAACCAGTCTGATCATTCAGTAACTGGTAGAAATTTCAGCCTGGGGCTCGGTTTTGTTTTTAGTCATCGGTGAAGAGCCAGCAGCGCCTTGTGATTCCGTGCAGCAGCACGCAGCACATCTGGGCTGCAGTCACACGCTCAGGCTGTTCCCGGCCAGATCAGCTTTTCCTTGGGTTTTTTCTCCTTCCTTTGCCCAAGTAATACTGAATTAAGCCACTTCATTACACTTAATTGGAGCCAAGGGATCCTTCCAGGCTCTGAGCTTTGGTGAAGATTTGTATTCGCTGAAGTTTTCTCTTCTCTCCTGCCCTGCCAAACTCATTTCTTTGAGAGGAGTGGGCAGGTTGGGGTTTGGCTTTTTTTTTTAATATGTTTTTTCCCCTCAGAGGTACACGCTGCCTTTCTCTTGCTGGTTTAAAACCATTCATGCCAGCTGCACTGTTAGGAATTATGTGAGCCCAAAAGTATTTTATTAGCCACCAATAATCGCCTCAGACAACAGTTAACCTCATAAAACCCAAGATTAATGTGATGTCTTTGAACTGTCTCTGGAGACTGACAATGTTGACTGAACAGGCACCTTCTGTGGTCTTCAGAGATGAATTTTCCCCACCAGAAGGAATATTTGTCAGCAGAACAAGAGGAAAAAAGGTCAACTCCTGTTTCACCTGCTAGTTCACCAGCTAAACTTCAAGATCTATACAGACTCTTCCTTAAGCAATAAAATGCCATAAAATGCCAGGAAGTATCAGGCTGTTATTCAAACTATTAGTCCAAAGGAAGTGTGACACAACTTTTTTTAGTATTTTCTTTTTTTTAAGTCAAAGGCAGCTGTTATTTTCTGGCTCGTAACATGTCTGCTAAAATGCAACAGAAGTCTTACAAAATATTTAGCAACTTCCTTCAAAAAGCAGTGGGTTTTTTTTTTCTTGTAATTTAACCTTCTAGTGTTCTCAACAGGAAAAGATTATATTCCAAAAAAATCCACTAAGACAAAAGGGGAAGTAAAAAGCACTTTGGATTATTTTTTTTTTCTCCCTACCCGTAAAAGCAGCTGAGCGACTTGATGATTAAAAACCAAAACCACTCCAAGAATAAAGCTCCTTAGGGCATACCAGAAGAATCCAAGGCATTTTTCCCCTCCGCACAGAGATATTAGTGAACAGCTAAATACAATTTTTAGTATTTGTTTCCAAGAGTGTTTTCAGGCCAAAGTCCACCCAGGTCACCGATGTGGCCGCGTGTTTGAAGCTGTCACAGCAGTAGCCCCTGGAGCCAGAGCCTCAACTGAAGGTAACTCTGAAGGGTGGCAAACAGCTTCTAATATCTTATTTTAACCGTCTTTTAACATCTGCATATTTATAATATAGAGAGGACAATTAATAGAGATGACTAAATATATACACACACTTTTTTTATACAGGTACATGCAGAGAGTAGGTGCCTACGCCCCTGTTTCTACACAAGCACACATTTTCACCTGAGCTTTTATATTTTACACGTACATGAAAGAATCCTTTAAGCTGAAAGGGAAAAGGGGTGGAAAAGGGCAGGTCGTTTTTACAGCTGTGAGAATCTACGAGGCACGATCTGAACAGATGCAGTGACAAGTCCTGCAGACTCATCCGAAGTTTCTTTGGCCCAACGTCTCCCTCCTTCCCACCGGTTAAAAATAAATAAATAAATAAAATAGGAAAAGAAGCAAAAAGGGAGCCTTGAGGGACGGGATGAGTCAGGGGTTAGTAATGAGCTACAGACACGCAGCCCTGGGTCAGCCATTCACGCCTAGCCCGTGGCGGGAGGGATGGGGAATCGCTGGCAGGCTGGGCCTGGAGGAAGCCGCTTTACGACTCCCAGTCCCACCAGTGGGATCTCCTCAGCACAGCCACCAGCAGCATCAGGAGGAAAGCGATGGATGGGAACTGAAAAAAAACCCAAACACTCACCAGCTCTGGAGAGAGACCACCCTGCTGGTGATCCCCAGCCGAGCTGCTGCCTCTGCTGGGTCTGCGGGGAGGTCTCCAGCACCCAGCGATGCCCAGCACAGGCAGGTGCCAAAGGGCCCGGTGCCAATGGACACGTGTCACAGCTCAGCCTGATTTTGGCATCTTTCCACCATGGTATTTCAAACAGAGAAACGAGGTGCCAGCATCTCTGCTGGGGACAGCCACTCTCCCAACAGAAAGTTGCAAATTTGTTAGGAAAAGGGTACGTTTGGGACCGCATCCCGTACTTTAGTCTCTTTTTCTTTACCTGCGTGCTCAGTTTACTCTGAAAAAATGTTGCATACAGCAAAGAGCTGATAATTCTCCTACTCTGTGCCCTGTGCTGGTGACCGCCACAGAGCAGTGTATCGATCACCACCATGGGCACTCGGCAGAGGTTTTCCTCCAGCTCCAGAGGTGGGATCTCTACTTGTGGCATCTAAACCAGACCAACACTCACCGGTTTTTATTCAATGTGACTCTAAATGAACACTACAGCTAACGTCCAGGACATCTGCGTGACCATCTGGGCTTCCACCAGCTCTCCAAGTGGGCATCGATGTCACACCCTCACCAGCAAGCACGTTACCCCAGGAGGCACTCCAGTACCAACACACAACTCAAAGCAGAAAGGGAACACTGATCTTCCAAAGCTAACACCTTCTTCCCCATCACCTACATCCCCATCACCTACATCCTACATGGTATTTCTCACCATGTCCCCAGAGGCCACACTCCCTGGAGGGATTTGACGTTGCTCTCACAACAGCAAATCATCAAAAGCAGATCCCTCCAGACAGTGTCACTGGAAAGGTTGGAGAAAGAAGGACCAGAAAGAAAAACACTCAAGAAACCTTCACAACTTTCTTAAAACACTGCTGTTTCTGATTTCTTTTTCTCTGCCTGCAGCACAGGAACAGTCCTGACACATTCCAGCAGAAGTAATGAAACACTTTTGTACCACAGCATTACTCTGACGTTTAATTGACCGTGTATTTCCATCTTTTAGTCTTACGTGGTTCCCCCATCTGAAACCTGACCTTTTTGAAATTAATCACTCCATTTACACTTGTTTGGATTTTTGTGTCACAGTTTCTACCGTGCCTCTCTCTCTTTTGCCCGTCTCGTTGCCACTGAAAGCCCAGGAGTGATTTTGTACCTGTGGTCAGCACGCTGAATTTGCTTCTGCTGTATTTACTTTAATGTAAGTCCAGCTGAGAGCAGGTCAAGTCTGCACAAATTACCTGCACTTTTCAAACAGGCTGTGCTTTTCATGCTGGCAGTATAAAGTTGAAAGGGGATGTGTGTGTTTCAGTACACAAGAGCAACGCCAGCGTAATTGTGGTTTAAAAACCCACTGCCTCACGTCAGATTCTTGCTCTACTTAAAGACAACACAAAGGTCACAGCGAAGTGACACCCTGGGCTACAATACCATGGACTTTCTCCAGCTGAGGTTCATTTTACACTGACACGCAAGGAAAGGACCAGGCAACAACATAACCCCATCAACATGAACCACCCCAATAACATTTATTTACCAGTCCTCTCAATGGGAACTCCCGAGCTTCCCCAGGACCACTGCTGGTGGCAGAGTGAGCCCTGTCTCGCGTACCTGTTCTGATGTTCCTGCAGCACTTGGTAGATGCTGATAAGGAAGGTTTGGTTTTTAAAGCTCCCCACGACGCAGTCCTTGTAGATCCGAAATTCGGCGGCTGTGACGGCCTCGCCCTCAGGAATCTGAGACAAATTAAATTTGAACTCCTTGTGGTGCCGCTGGTGAGGCGTGAACTCCTTGTCGTACTCAACTGCAGATGGGAAAAGGAAAGAAAAGGAAAAAAAAAAAAGAACCATGACTAAAAATTTCACAACGAAAGGTTTCCGCATGCTGCCACCTGCTTCTTCAAAAAAAAAGAACAAGAATCCTTTTTTTTTTTTCATCAAAAGACAGGCTTGGCAAGGACCAGGAAATCTTATGCAGCTAAAGCCTTTCAAATACAGCACTAGGGAAAGATGAATGTACCTCTTCTCCAGTAAATGCCTTTGAGATTTCCTATTTTTTAAAGAAAAGCCAGCTTTGACAGGTGAAATACAACCATGCCTTCTGCTCCCGTGTAAAATTCAGGGCTGTTACCAGCCCCAGCATTTTCCACCCGTGGATCTCCACATTCTTTATGGCATTTCCTTAAGCCTCGCACCCTTCTTCCAACAGAAGAGACAATTACTTCCATTTTGCTCCAGCACATAAAGCCAGAGATGGAACTAATGTCAGCACCAGGCCAACCAGCTCCCTAACTGTCCTAAACCCTGCTGGTTTCTGGCTCTGGGGTTTGTGCGTTTGCCGTGGGACAGCCACGTGAGCAGAGTAAGGCTAACGGGATGTTTACTTCAAGGGTTAAAGTTAACCAGAGCTCCCCTTCCTTTTCCAGAAGCTTATTTGAAGATGAGAGAGATGAGGAGGAGTGACCTCTTTTGCTGTCTGGTCTCAGCCCTCCTCAGGTACGCTCTCAGCTATAGGGTTTAAGAGAGATGCAAACCAGAACGTGGTCACGTTACATAAACATATAAAATCACATCTTTAAAACCCCAAAGGGGGAAAAAAGTAACCCCAAAAAGCTGTTCCCGACAGTGCAGTTGAAGAGGTGCATGTCATTGAGGAATCAGTCACCATTATGTTATCATTAGGGACTTGATTACACTCAGAGAAGGCAGTGAGCAATGTACAGAACTCTTTTCACATTTGTCTTTGCGGTCACTTCTTGCTGCTCCCCCCGCCTTAACACACCAAACCACAAAGGCGTCCACGAGCCCACCCTCCCAACATCCCATGAGGTAAGCAGCAATTCCTGTTCTACAGCTGGGATACTGAGTCACCAGGAGAGTGACTTGTCCAAGGACAGGTCAGGAGTGGAGCCAGGAACAACGGCCAACGTGCTTGAGGTTTCTTACTTCACCCACAGGTTACTCCCCAGAGAGCAGATACCTCTCCTGGGCGTTGGAAACAGCCTGTGGAGACTTTCCCCTCTACCATCCCCCAGCTTGCCTGTTCCTCCTCATCCCCCAGTCCCAGTTCTGCCTGTGTCCTCTCCCTTTCCTTTGGCAGCCCTTCCATGGGAGCTGCCTCATCTGGCTGGGTCCACCTCCTGGCTCCCTATGTGACAGTTACTCACATCCTTCTCTTTGATGCTCGCCTGGAAATCTTTTCACCTCAGTGTGACAGCCGCTGAGCGTCTTGCGGGACGCTGCGCTTGGAGATGCTGCGTTAGAAGAGCTGCCACGGGGCAAACTCAAAGCATTGTCAGAGTCAGAGGCTGCTGCCAATTTTGTCCCTCTCACACTGCCTCTGAGTGGTTTAGATGCCAAGTGACTGACAAACGTGGGTAACCGGACCCTGTGGCTTCCAGAAATGAGCTGGTGACACCCAAAGATTGTACCAAGGCTAACGATGGCACCGCTCACTTCCAGAGCCACCCCGGAACTCCTCCGCTGGCTATCAGTTATTGGCCATCTGGGCATCCCTTTGAAGCCCTTGCCCCTGCTTTTAATCCAGAGTGATTCTGGGAATACTGGACTGGGCAGCATCACCCGTGCGCACACTCTCCCAGAAGGGGCTTGAGCTGCCCAGTTACTCCCCATCAAGCCGAGCCCTGCAGGATGCAACTCCCAGAACAGAGCGGCCACGTACTTCCAGAAAGCACCCAACAAGAAACCGTGTTCAGCTGCTTGCAGCAGGACAGCGTGCCCAACTTGGCCTTTTCCCTTGCTGCTGCAAGATGAGAGGATGTAATTAATGGTGAGGGAATGTCTCAGTCCATGGCTTTGGAGAGACGCGCGCATGAAGCAACGATTCTCGATTTAGAACTTGCAATGACCAGGCAAAAGCCACGTCCCCTCCCACGCCAGGAACGAGCTGACCCGCGGGCGAGGTGCCTCTCACCCAGGCTCGTGGCTGAGGATGATAAAAGAGGATCAGGAAGAGCAAGGGGAAGGACACGACCAGGATGAGCAGCAGAACTCCATCAGGTTGCCAGAAAACTAAAATTATCCCAGAGGGAAACAGAAAAGGGAGTAGGTGACTCTTCCTGCCAGATACAGCCCCACATCAAGATGTGACGTGGCCTCTCCAAGTGCTTGAGGGACAGTGCGGAGCTGTCCCACCCAGCCTGGGGCTCAGAGCAGGTCCAAGCAGCACTTTCTGACCTCAAGTCACCTCCAGTGGCCTGACCTCCCCTCACCTCCACACAGAACACACGGTTTAAAAGTGCTACAGCCAGGCTCTAGTCCTTTACATCCCTACTTTCCCACATCCCTCTTTCTACAAGTCAAACACATGCCACAAGAGAAAGACAACCCCACCAAAACATCTAGCACAGAGCACAAAAGCAGCAGCAGGTCCGATGCACCTCTTGGCCCCGAGTACCCTTTCCCAGTTTATGACTTGCCAGATATATTTACAATAGGATTTTCCTGTTTTTTAAAACTTTCTTCCTTTTTCCCTGTCCTTGTCCCAGTACCCCACACAATCACAGAAGCTGACTAAACTGGTTAGAGGGGAAACATTCAGACTGATTTTGTTATCAGGCTTGGCAGAATAAACAACCCGAAGCGTACAAACAAGGAAACCTTTTTTTTAATCCTCCAGATGAAGTAATTCATCTTTTTCTGATAAAAGAAAGGGGCGTTCAGAAAGAAATTCTGTTAAGCTGATGGTGTCCTCCTCGACCACGTTCAGAAGCATCCTTATAACATCACAGGGGGGAAAAAAAGGCTACATTAAGCTTTTATGAAGCAAGTATAAAAGTTTAATGAATTGGAAAGTTTTTCTGGCTATGTATCTTCCCATGATACAATGGAGGGTGTTTGGTTTGTTTTTCTTTTTCTTTGTGGGAGTGGTGAGATATTTAAGTTCTATATACTCATTGTCACCCCATCAAGTTTATAATCAACTGTTTTCATTCAGCAAGACGGCTTCAAAATATAAAAATGCCAAGAGTTCTTCTCTGGGGGCTTTCTACCCCCTGGAAACGGCTCGTTTTTCACAAAGAAGCCAAGTTTTAGAACAGCAAAATTTGGGAAGGCAAGATGGGAGCTGCCAGTTCCCAGGATGCCCCAGTCTGTATTCTACAGCCCTACAATGCATCAGATGACCTCGTATTCAAGAGGCAGACAGCACACGCCCGAAGGCGAGACGATGGCAAAAAGGAGAAATCAGTTCTTGAGCTGCTTTCCAAACCTGATTTTTTTTTTTTCCCATGTGAATTTGTTCAGGTTGGTCTGATGGGTGACAAGGGAGGTCCAAAGCCGATTTCTATCTCCCTGCGAGGGCTGTCCAGGTCTGTCCCAGGCTGCCCAGGGCAGGGGTGGAGTCCTCGTGACCCCTGGAGGGGTTTCCAAGCCCCCCGTGGAGCTGTGGTGCTGAGGGCCAGGGGTCAGTGGTGCCCTGGCAGTGCTGGGGGATGGTTGGACTCCATGATCTGAAAGGGCTCTTCCAACCAAAAAGATTCCATGATTCTGTGATCATGGGTACACATCCTCTGAGCCAAAGGGACTCTCCACTCCACCACACAGGTCTCTACCCCCATCCTGTCTGGGGCTTTGGCTTCTAGCTCACTTGCAACTCAAAGGAGGGTCTGAGCTGTGGACACTGGGATTATTTGCCCCTGAGTTTTCATTCCAGCTCATTTCTGAGCCCAGTGGCTGAGCTAGAAACAGTTAACAGAGCAGCCTGCCAGTGGCTCCTTACTCTTCCCATAACAAATATTGTTCAATGCTATACAAACACAACACTATTGTTGAGCAGCTAAAAAGGCAAGAATAGCAAAATTAGGGTTACTGTGGTTTTGAATTTTGTGTATTCTAATTCTAACCCACTGTTGCAAAAGCCAATTTCAGCACAAAATGTCCTTGGTTTAAAAATAACATACTACTTACAATACTTGTTACTTTAAAAACACTGCACACACACAAAAAAAAAAGAAAACCACAAACCCAATTAAGAAATTAACAGAATGCATCTATTTTGGTAACTATACCATCCTGCTGCCATTGGACTCCGTCGCGTTCACCTTGGACCGAAGGAAATGAAACCATAATGCTAGCCATGGAAATAAACTTTCCTCATGAGTAGGAATTTTCAGCATTTCTATCCTGATCCCAGCAAGGCTGAAACTTCTGAAGAACCTTTTCCACCTCAAGATCTTCAACGGTGACTTGGTTTTGCAAGACCACTGCAAGCAGACTCCAGCAAAAGCAACCAGTGTTTATGGGCTCCCTGTGCAGAGTGGGGCTGCCACAAGTGATGATGAATTCAGTTTGAGTTCAAATAAAAGTAATTCCTATTTGTCAGGGTTTTTTTTTCCTCAGCCTTCAAACAAGACCCCCTCCCTAATAAGATGAGAAAGCCTCCGAAAACTCAAGCTGTTAAGAGAAGATTCACCACCAGAGCTACATAATAATCACAGAGGCAATTTCTCCATCTCACATCACTGATTTCTGCATTAAGTCACCAGCATTTATCACATCTGGAGCAACGAAGCAGTGGATTTGGCTTCAAACACTTGAAGCATTACCACAGCTCCAACAGTCGCCTCTAATGAAAGGGCCGTGTACCTCTGTGACCGATCTGCTGCACCAACCTTACCGCTGCACCCCCAGAAGTTCTTCACTAATAGCTGTAAATACAGGGCAAAACTTAACTAAGCTTAAAATAAACCCCTCAACCTTGGTCACAGCTGCCGCAAAAGCAGCCAAAGGCAGCAAGAATCAAGGGATTAATGTAGAAGTTGGTAGGACTTTAGGAAGATCAACTGAGACGCGGTCGGGGAGGGCAGAAGATGAGCCTTCAGGCGTGTGAGCCTTTGTACAACCAAGCCGAGGAAAATTCTTCAAAACAGAAGAAACTCAGGAGAGATGTTAAAATCAAAGGTTGGAAAGCAAACCCTCCCCTGCCCAACATGTGCGAGGGTACGGGAGGTCCTTTCTTCCCCCCTTGCTCTCAGCCCAGTGACTTCAAATACCTTCCATGATCACAGCAGCTCTCCATAGCCCCTCAAGATCTCTAAGACTGTTTCTCTCCATCACCCCGACGGTGGTGATCCACCCCCCCTACATCAAGCACACTGCAGCCCTGCTGCCCCTTTCCTATGTGCCAGGTATCACCAGATCCATCCCTCTTCTGAGAAGCAGAATGAAAAAAAAAAATTGATTTTAAAAAAAAAAAAGCTTCGTCCCAGAGATCCCACTGGGATTTGCCGTACAGCATCCCCAATAAGTCTGTTCTCCTAGATAAGATCACATAAAAGCTCACCAGACATCAGTGATGAGCTTTTCCTGTTCGCACTCTTGGGGATTAAAAATGGGTTTTGATCAGGAAAAGAAGCCAAGGTATTTATGGAGGAATCTGGCATTGCACCTTTTGTTGATCCCTCTGGGTCCAGCTGAGATGGTCTGGAGACAACAGCTACCAGAAACATAATGTAGTTGGAAGTGAATGCCTAGACAGCTTCAGAAGAAGAAGATGATGATGATTCAAGGCCACAAACTCCAACAGGGTGCTCTAATATCACAGCTGGGCCACCACAATATGAAGTGGAATTATTCCACTAACTTCAGTGGAGCGATGCCAGTTGACATCTGATGAAGACCTGGCTTTGTGCTCAATAGCCCTGAGTGCCAGAAAATAATGACTCAGAAAAATAACCCATCATTAATCCAATCCCAGTGTAATTATGGAGATTAAATTTAAACAATAGCAAATCTCTCTCTAAACATAACACTCTACAGAAGATCTTCAAAGGAGGAGGGCCTTTTACTTTTGGACAGAAAATACGACTGAGCTCGTCTTTGTTTCTTTGTGCTGGGAATCAAGCTGGAATCAGCTTGTAAAACCAGATTAAAACACTTGCACAACAGCTTCCTTTCAGGATTCTGGAACTGAAGGCAGTCTAAAAAAAAAAAAAAAAAAGAAAATCAAAATAATGCACTAACCAAATATATAATACCCACGGGACACCAGAAAGTACTCAAAGGCATTTTCACAGTATCCACAAAGATGCCTACTGTATGGCCAGGAAAGCTGTTCCACTCCGCACTAGGAGGCAGGAGGGACCAGCTTCACTCCGGCACATGATGGGAAGAGCTAAAGGGAAGGTGAGGAGGAGGAGGAGAGCCCTTGGCAGAGCCTGCAGCAAGAAGCTAAGCCCAGGAGGCTGACTGCAGGCCACCAGCACTCACTTTTGGGCCTTGGGTGCTGCTCCCCTGTCAATGACAGAGGTGGCTTTGCAACCACAAAGGAGGCGGGCGCCTCTGGCACCCCTTCCCCGCGGCTGCCGAACGCAGGCGTTAACAAAACCAGTATTTTCTTTCCCATATGCTGGCACATGTGGCAGGGCCCCATGCTGAAAACAGTGTCGGGTCATAGGAAAACAAAACATCTTTCTGCTTAAGAGATGCCAAATTGCTTTATCAAAGGCACTACTGTTTGCATTTTTGTGGCAATATTAATGCGGTTCCCACCGAGAAGCTGATAAAGACCCTGACTGCAAAAACACCCCTCTGGAAGAAGGGATCCGAAGCTATTTCTGTATCGCGTTCCCAAATTACTTATGATTAAAATAATATTGTGCTTTCCCAAAAGCCATTTCTACTTCACAGCCAGGTTTCATGCCTGCAGAGCCAGTGTTCGGGGAGGATGACGATGCTTCGCGACAGGAAGCGCGTCCCAGCGAGGCACGTGGAGGGAAGAGGATGCTCCTACTGCTCCCGTTTGCTCTCTTGGCTCTATATTTGCTTCTGTGCCCATGCCTACACAGAAACTGCCTGGGACACTTCGAGCCACCCACGGAAATCTTCTGCTTACGGTGCTTCCCATCCTCCCAGCTCGCCACGGGTCATGCCGCATTTCCTGCTGGCAAGGCAGCCAGCACACAGCTCCCTGGAATCGAGCAGCTGCCCGGGGGCACTGGCCGGCTCTGGAAACACTTTCAGGATATTTTTTAAATGGTGTAGCAGTTGCCTGGCTTATCTCGCGCCGTCTCTCAAAATTATCTGCCCTGACACAGGAATTTAAGGCAATTTGAGGAGACAGCCTCAAGCTGCCCCAGGGGAGGTTTAGGTTGGAACTGAGGAACAATTTCTTCCCCTCCAGGGCTGTCCAGGGCTGTCCCAGGCTGCCCAGGGCAGTGGTGGAGTCCCCGTGACCCTTGGAGGGGTTTCCAAGCCCCCCATGGAGCTGTGGTGCTGAGGGCCAGGGGTCGGTGGTGCCCTGGCAGTGCTGGGGGAAGGGTTGAACTGGATGATCTGAAAGGTCTCTTGTCATAGGGCCAAATGAAAGAGCTAGGAAAGAGAGTGAAGGACAAGAAAAGGTGGGTGGAAAAAGGAAAAGGAAAGTCTCACCACTTCCACAGCCTTCTCCAGCAAAGGCAGACAGGCTGTGAAGCCCCTTAGAGCTCTCACTGTGCAAACATCTGGGAAACACTGAAGAGCTGCAACCATGAAAACTGAAGGAGACAGAAATCCCAGAACATTTCACAGCAGTTACAGCCATATGAGGTAACTGTCCCTCTTTCTGAGGCAGTAACATCTTGCACTACATGGACCTTGTCTTGGACAAGATGAGCTCTGGGTACATTCACCCTCCATGCAACCCAAGGAGGGATGCAGATGAGCCAACCAGAAGGAGCTCCTGGCACATCTCAGTTGTGAAAACAGAGGTCTCCTGCCCTACCAAACCACCAAAATCCCATTATTTCATCTCCCTACTGGCCCTGCCAGCAGCAGGGTGCAACCTGGGAGGTGACTTTTTTTCTTTACTTCGGAAATCTCATCTGCTGTCGACTGAGGCAGCGATGCTGCAGCGAGCCAAGCAGCCGTCAGACACCTAAAAATCTGCAGCCGCTCCGGGCGGTTGGAGCAGAGGTCACAGAATGGTCATTAATAGCTTTACCTAACCTGCAGCCTTTCAGCTTCTCAAAACACAGCTTTAAGAAAGGAAAAAAGGAAAGTGACATCACACAGCTTTAACGATCTGTGTAAGGGTGAAGAGCTTTACCCTTAAGAAAGGAAAAATAAATTAAAAGAACAACAACCAATTGACAAAAAGCCCCAGTTTGCTGAACAGCTTTTCTCTAAGCCTTCCTTTTTCATTATTTTTTATATTCCCATATCCCCAGTGACCAGAAGCATATTTGGAATGTCTCTGTCCATCTGATAAAGCCATCAGCAGTTGCAGCCCCACACAGGGGACACGGCTCCTCTTCCTGGCCCCAGAGCACGGTGCTCAGCCAGCTCAAAAGCCAGGGAGATGCCCCACTTTGGGAAAGATGGGAGAGTCCCGGTCAGGGTGGGAAATCCTAGGGAAAAAGTAAGACTTGAGGAAAAAAAACCCAACCAACAAAACATTACAAGAACTATTAAAAGAGGATTTGTGGAATAATCCATAGTTCCACATAGTTGGCCTGACTTTAATGCAGTAGCATAGCTGGGTAGTTCACCTGAAAAACATCCAGCAGGAAAAGGGACAACCCCTGCCAAGTTCTACAGTTGGTTGGGTGGTTGGTTTTTTTTAATCCCCTTCTATTTCACCCCCTCTCACTTTCACCAAATACACAAAGCGATCCTTGGGCTCTAAGCTTTTAAAAATCAAAGTTACATACAAATGGTCTGAACATAACAGCACACAAATTGACTCCAAAAGTCCCCAGGTGAACAAATAGGAAATTAATAAATCTTGATGGTTTATAAACCTCACCAGTATGGAGGCATTTCTGGCTTTCACTTTGTCTTTAAATAAAGATAAATCTTCATCTTAACATAAATCATCTTCATCTTAACATAGACAGATCTTCATCTTAAGATAAAGATAGATCTTAACATAGAGATAAATCTTCGTCTAGACAAATCTTTATCTTAAAATAAACCCTTGTCCTTAAATTATCAGGTTCCTAGAGACAGGATTTAAAAGGAACAAAAGAGAAGGTGCTAAAATTCTCCGCAGGGCCGCTTGCCCACAAATGAATTTTTAGCCATTTGGCTCCTCTCTCCACCTTCCCTCCTTCCGATTCCTGCCCTGGCTGTTTGGCTCTCCCATCACTTCTCTGCCCCACCCAATCCAGCTTTGTCATCACTGATTTAATTTTTCCGCTCCTTCTCTCTTTGTAATGCCCCCCTCTCCTGCCTGGGCTGGTCACGTGCCACCCTGGCAGAAAAACGTCAAGACTCTTCCAACTTCTAGTAAAGATAAATACAAAGAGAGATCGATTTAACTCAATACCCACAACTGATGTCAAACTTTGCTCTTAAAAGATGTCTTATCTGGTGTGGTGCCTAAAGTGTTTTTAATGCTGTCAGCAGCTGATTTGCCCAGATGCAGATTTTAGTTTATGACTCAATGGCGAGCGCACTGGTTACAAAAAAATTACTTTTTGTTGTTGTTGGGTTTTTTTAAAGTCTTCTGATTTTATTTTAAACTACTTCAGGGTGGTCATGCTACAGATCTGCCTTAGCAAGGCTCCAGGGAGACAGCTGCCATACCTAGTCAGGTTTTATTTAGTTTATTTTTATTGAATAAGAAAGTCATCAACCCTTAGAAAGCCTGGCCCAGGCTGGCACCTCGGTGCACTCTCTTTACAAACATATAGAGAGCAGGGTGATCTGACACAAATATCCTTTTGAATGTATATTTGCTAAATGATTTTTACCCCTGCACCCTAAACCACCCCAACAAGTGGGGTTGTGGGTGGTGGGAGTGATGTTTTTACTTCTCATACAGAGACAGCGAGGTTAAATCTTTATAGAGTGTTTGCAGGAGGAAAAAAAAAGGCAATTAATTAGATGGCATGACCTTGTAAAGAGCTTCCTCCATTCAGAGCAGGAAAACAGGAACCTAAACGTTGTAGAAGTGATGTTTGGAGCTCCAGCTGCTATTGGACTTGGAGAAACCTCCAGCTCCAAAAGAGCAGTGACGAAGAGCTCCAAGATGAGTCGTAATATGCTTGATATTGAGGGAAGGGGATAAAAATGATTCTAAAAACCATGCTTTTTGGTAGAACAGGCCAGGCAGAAAACACTGTGGGATCTCAAAAGGAAAACACA
This sequence comes from Chloroceryle amazona, assembly GCA_027560015.1. Classification (NCBI taxonomy): domain Eukaryota; kingdom Metazoa; phylum Chordata; class Aves; order Coraciiformes; family Cerylidae; genus Chloroceryle; species Chloroceryle amazona. The sequence goes on from JANHFX010025259.1 coordinate 34,039, forward strand.
CCACGTTGAAAGTGTTGTCTCCATTAAACTGAAATGGGGGGGGAGGGAGAATTGGGTAGAGAGGAGCCCCCTGGTATCGACTTCACCTGCGCGGACACCGCTGCTCCCACGGGTGTTGTGACAAGACTGGGGACTTGGAAAGCTCTCATCAATAGGTGCATGAGCAAATATGTACTCTGATCCATTCCAACTCTCTGTGGTTTACAAATCCCCAAGAAATAAAAAAAGAAAATAAAAAAACCTGCCGAACAAACCAGTCCAGACCACGGATCTCGGCTACTTTAGGGGAAAATAGGCCAGCTCCAAGGAGCGGGGGTGGTGGATTTTTTTTGTTTTCTGGAGCCCTGTGACTACCTGGTGTACATGCACTTGTTTGGGTAGCCAAGGAGAATTCCTTCGGGCATTCTTTAAAGCCTAATCCCTGCAATATAGAATTCCACACGCTTGATGTCTCGGCGGGGTGTTGATGTATATAACCTCACAGGCTCTTTCCGACCCGCGCTTTTCATCCAGAGACATTACCAAAAAAAATAATAAAAAAAAGGAAAAACCAAAACAAAACCCCAACTCAAATAATAACACCTTTGTATTTCAAGATCCTGGAGAGTTTCTAGCAATGTTATTTCTCACGCTGTTGCCCAAACGTATGGAAAGAATCACTCGATATCTTTCCATCAGAGGAAAATCTGAGCTGGAAAATATTTTCGATAGGTTTATCTTGTTGGGGAAAATACCCATACAAAGTGTTAGACAATCTTTCCATCCAGCATTAGAAAACCTTTTCTATGGGACAAAGACAAAGTTTCTGCCTTTACTATGTGGAAAAAAATATCAAAAGTTTGAGCAGCTCGGCTGGAGGCTGAGGCAGAAAGAGTGTGGGTGAAAAAGAACTCTTGGCTTCTGCTGCAGGCACTGAGATAAGACTGAGGATGTAAAAATTAAACTAGTAAACAGAATATATTTTCTAATAACTATTTCCATTAGAATTACTCTTCTCCTAATTATGGGGAGGAAAATTTACATTCAAAGAGAATATTTGATTATAAATCCAGATAGAGGTCTGATGCTCAACAGCAGAAAGACTGGCAAACCCCTTCACAGTTACATATTTTAACGTCAGATTTCTGGTTCAATTTTGTGAAAAGTTTTTTTTTTATTTCCTCTGCCATCACCTTTCTGCTCTTTCTTCATAGCAGTTCATGGTGGCAAGAGCAGCAACAGCAGCTCCAGCTACCCTGCATCCAATGCATTGTTTGCCATCGGACCTACCCCCGCTGCATCTCACTCAAACAGGCACCAGACACGGACAGGGGGCTGATAACCAACGGCTGCCCAACCTGAGATCAGGTTATGACCACCCGTGATTTACCACTGTCATATATTTGATTTGGCTCGGGGTGTCACAAACAAATCCTGTTTGGTTGCTGCCCCATCCCTGTCCCCATTGCAGAGGAGGTGGCCGGGGCTCTGAGCACCCTGCTCTGGTTGCAGATGGCCCTGCTCCCTGCAGGGGGTTGGAACAGATGACCTTGAAAGGTCCCTTCCCACCCAAACCAGTCTGGGATTCTCAAAAGTAAACATCAAGGTCTGCAGGTAGGTATCTGACTAAATATTAATATTTTGTTTAAAAAATACAAAAAACAACCAACATGAAAGTGCCCATAAGCAAGGTCAGAGCACGCAAAGGGCAGGGAAACCCGTCTGGTTTCACCTCAGGCTGCTGGTTTATCATGTAGAATCCCAAAGTACACGTGAGCCATTTCAGATAAATCAGAAAGAGCTCAGCTGAGCTGAAAGAGTTATCGGAAACACAGAAGCTCTTGCTCTGTGTGGACAAGGCAGCTGAACCAAACCCATACCTGACACTCTGGAGTTATTTGATGGACTGCAGTCAAAACAGTCCCTCCACTTAAAGCTCTGTAGGACAAGTTCTTTAACTGATGGAACAGCCATGCTTCTCACAACCCTGCAGTAGGTGGATTAAGAGTTTCGTGAAAACCCTTTTCCACAAAGCAGCCTCTCTCCAAGTCATTTGTTCAACTGCAGATATTTGCTTCTGACACAAAAACAAACACGAGTCTATTTGCTTTTGGTTTCTAAAACATAAAATAAAATTAAATTAAAAAATACCTTGGAAAGACCTTGGGAAACTAGAATGTAAATTATTTTGCAGCTTTCCTCACAATGCTCTTCTCTTTACAAGATGAAATATTTTGCTGGCACGTGGAACAAATCTATATTTTAATACCAGTAGCGTGCTGGACAAGCAAGGCAATTTAATGCTGGAAAATATTCTACTTGATTTTCCTCATTTCCCAATAAAATTGGCTGAACTTTATTTGGCTGTTCACCTCCACCAACTAAAGACTGACATCTGCTTTTCGGTTCTCGGGAGGTAATAGAAAGTTTCCATTTATTTAGAGTTCATTTTGCTTTCCTACAGATAGCAGAAAACTGTAACAAGATTTTGCTTTTTGGGAAAGTACCATTTGCAGCACAGCAGTTTAGCCAGTTGCCCAATTCTCCCTGTCTCTCAAAGGAAATAAAAGTAGACGACTCTAGCGCAGTGAGGGGGAAAGATCAACATCTTTCTTAGCCTTTCTTGCTTCCTAAGAACAAATGTTTAATTAGAAAAATAAAATATTTATATAAATTCAAAACCAGAATCTCAACCAAGCTCTTTGTCGCCTTTAGTTTGGGGTAGCAGACTGTGACATGCTGGTTTCAGCTTCAAGACACTGAGAAGGTCTCTGAAACAAAGAGATTTATAAACCCAATTTAGAAACTTCCCCCCACTTGGCCTTGCTGATCAGAATGCTTCCTCTGGCACTCAGCAAAGGAACAACAAAAACCACAAGAGGACCTCAAGAAAATAGAATACATCTAGAAAAAGAACATTAATCTTCTATTTTAAGGCATTTAATTAACCATGCTTTTATTAAACCATATAAAAAGTTTACTAAACCACATACAAAGTAAGTCACAAATCAATATGCACAATTTAACTCATCATCCCACTGCCTCATTCAGCCCCAGAATGCAACACCGACAGTATCTATGCCATTCCAAAAGAATGTGCCTGTTCTCTAGGTTAAAAATTAGAAAAAAAAAATTAAAAGGGTCTAAATGAAGAATGTAACCACTAAAAAAATTAGTTCCTCTTAGATTTTACACTGCAGACTACTGCAACCCCTTAAAATTCTAAGGCAAATTGTCTGCACACCACTCCAGAAAAGGCAGCATATTTATTAATAAATGGGGTTTTAGCCATTTTTCTGAGTTATTAATACTCAAGGCATCATAAACCACTACAAAGGTAACACTGCTGACAACCTGAACACACAGATTTCTCCTTGGCTATTCCTTTCTGACACCTGCCACTGGAGTTACAATGTCAAAGCCACCAGAGAAGCTGTGTGGAAGGTCAGAAAGCCTCACCAAGCATTTATAACCTGGGGACATTCCATCTGCTAGTTTTTGCCACAAAAAAAAAGCAAGAATATGGGATAGAAATCTCCTCCATTCTAGGTATGGGCTTTTTAGGGGGTTGGTTTGGTTGATGGGGTTTGGGTTTTTGGTTTTGGTTGTTTTTTTTGGTGTGTTTGGGGTTTTTTGTTTGGTTGGTTTTTTATTTAGTTTGTTTTTTTAAAAGGTTAGGAATGAGATACAAGGAACGTGGGCAGAAACTGGAAACTTTTGGGGAGAGGAGAATAGCAGCACTTTCTTTCTTGACCTCTGTTGGACACTTGCTCTCCTCTCATAGTCCAAGACTGACATGTTTGGGCAATATAATTCATCCTGGCAATCTTTGAGGCTGCAGGAGCACAGAACAACAACAGGGTTTGAGGAGAAAATATGTTCTGGTTTAATTTCAGCTGCCCACTGCCAGCACTGATGGCACACTGCATTCCTTGAGAGGGGTGAGTATCAGGAAGTCCCAATCACAGGCGTCCACAGGGTTAATTTTGTATTCTTGAGGGCTTAAGTTAAACATGTATTAAACATTAAGCATTTGCAATGCTTTGAGCCATAGCTCTGACCTGACCCATTAAAGCAGGGCAATCCCTATGGGTGAAAAGCGTGTAGTCTTTTTAACCTGACACTTCACACTTCAGCAGTAATGAGCCTAAAACCCAACTGAAGTCATGTGTCGCTTGGGCTGGAGATAAACAGAGCTAACTCCGCTTTACTCGATGACCTCCCATAGTGTGGGAAGGCTCAGCCTGAAATTTTTCACATACATATCTAAGACAGCGAAGCTCTTGTGACATTTTTCACTGTACAGTATTTTATGCTCTCGTTTCAGCCCTTTGATGATCCTCTCTGGGATTCTGGTTTGCCTTAAATGGTTCTACAAGTTCCTTTTTGAAACAAAGGCTGCTAAACCCCACTGTTGATGCCCTGTTTGTTTTCTTTCGTCATAATGAAATATCAAGAAATTAATTCCCAGTCACCCTCGTTACATGAAAACTTCAGCATGACCCTCCCTGGGAAAGATCTGCTTTCATTCCAGAGCATCTGATGCATCTGCACAATTAAAATGCCATCTCTTTTGAGTCATTTATAAACAGAGATAAGCCATGAGAAGAAAAGGAACCTGTGTAATGCAAAAAAATATTAGCATCTCAGTGTCTGAACTGCGCAAAGTTGTCATAGGGCAACGGTTAAATCCAGACTCCTACTCGAGCTAATTACTGCCCAGGTAACGATCTCACCTCTGCCGGATGGCTGCAGAGCCCTCCTCATACCTGTCCATCAGTGCATGATTTCAGAATCCAAACAACGCCGCGTTGTCGGAGACGTTGACAAGGAACTCGCCTGTAGCGGTCGGACCCGCCACGGCCAAGGGAGGCAGCATCTGACAAAGGCTGGTTTGTTGTAAAGGAAAATATACATTTTGCCCTTCCTGCTTGCAAAGGAGGAAAACAATAGGGCATTAAACGTCACAGATGTTTTAACAAACATGAGGGGTTTACAATCATCACAGAAAGAAAGAAAAAATATAAATAAAATAAAGAGGAGAGCTCAGTGACAACTTCTATCCCAGCAACCACGCAAACATCCCTGTTGAGCTTCACCGGAGCGATGGAGGCAGCAAAACCAAGTGCAAGCAAAGCTGGTTACTGTATTTCTGATTCATTAATGGGAAACTGTGACGACTTCTTAAAAACAATGTTTCCAAATGATACAAATCGGTGCCTGTGGCATAGCACAGACTACGCGCAAAAGCTTGTCCGTGTATTTTTGTTTCTTTCAAATGAAGCGAGCGAGGCAGATGAGGAGGCTCTGCTCTCCTCCTGGTACAGACAGGAGTCTCAGGATGCTCAGCAGGTGGTGACAGGCTTCCCTGTGCTGAACATCATGTGTTTTCCCAGGGTGCAGGAGAACACTAGCAGTCCTCCCTCTGTTACTCCAAAATCACAGAATCAGAGACTCATTAGGATTGGAAGGAACCTTAAAGATCATCCAGTTCCAGCCATGGGCAGCGACACCTCCCACTAGAGCAGGTTGCTCAGAGTCCTGTCCAACTGGACCTGGATGGCGTCCAGGGATGGAGCATCAACCACCTCTCCGGGCAGCTTGTTCACCCTCATAGTGAAGAATGTTTTACTCCTCACGTGACATTAGCTAAGCAGGCTTTCATCTGTCACTCACTCAGACTTCAGATCAGCAAGACAGACACAAAGAAAATGAGGCAGGCAAAACCACCACTGTGACAGAAAGATGATAAATCTTCTAGATGAATGAATGAATCTCCCCACACTGTCCTGCGAAACCCTCCAAAGACAGCAGCCAGTTCCCTAACCCGTCGGCAAACACGAATGGCTTCCAGGAGTAGAACAGGAAAGCCAGAAGAGGGATGAGCCAAGAACCACAGGTTCAAAGGGCAAGGCCCTTTATGTTTCTTAGGGGAGATTACATGATTTACATAAGGTCAGAAGGGAGCCAAGGTTTGAGCCATGATCCAAATTCAGATGCTTTTGGAAGTCGCCTTTTTTGACACAGTTTAGAATGTTTCATCTTATCAGAAGAGAGCCTGGGAGTCTGCGTTGACGTTCCCCAATTAAAAACTGCCCAACTAACCACATGCCCTGCAATTCCTTTCTTCCTCCCTTCAGAGCTTTCAGGGACAAGTTTTTCCCAGGACCCTCAATCTCAGTAGCAATAAACAAAGCAGGAGTGGTACCAACTGGTGAAGGACTGGTACCAACTGCTACTGCACCCTGGGAAAGCAGAGACCATAAACCCACTGGGTAGGCTCTTCATGCCAAAATGGGAAGATAGGTTCCCACAACAGCCACCCACAGTTGCAGCAGCACCGAGGACACCTCAGCATCAGCAGCTGGTATCAGTGCTGAAGATACGGCTTTGAAGGAGTCCTCCTCCTTCTCAAATGCCATCTTTGCCTGTCCAAGCCAAGGCTATTTGCTACAGCTCTGCAGAACAGGGAGCATCCAGAAGGATCCTCCTTCACCCAGGTGCTGAGGGCTAGTTGCATTTTTACGCCCCTGATGTATTGAACATTGGAAAGATTTCTTTTTTTCCTTGTTTTTTTGTTTGTTTGGGTGGGGGGGTGGTAGAAGGAGGAAAGTGTGCTTGCTCTTAGGAAAAAATCTGTAAGGTTTTTGATGGAGAAGACTCTTGAGCATTCAATGAAGTGGAAAGTTAGTCATGGAGGGGGGGAGCCAAACAAAAAACCAACCAAACCCCAACATTTATAGCCTTCAGTGTCTATGCCAAAGCCAGACCTCTTCAGGAGCAAACTCCGTGTCCGTTAGGAAAGGATTAGTAGATTATAGGGACGAGCAGGAGATTATTCATTGCATCTTTTGATTACTATGCAGCCAGTCCAATTCAGCATTTACTAATTGGATTTTTACAGGTCAAGCCCCGGGACAGCAGCAGACACCAGCGCCATCCCCAGCACGGGGCCAAGACGTGGGAGGGGAGGTCTGACCACAGTGGTCTGCAGCATTCTCTGCTCCTCAGCCTGCAGAACGCAATCTGCAACTTAAGACAAGAACTTTACCCCTCTTGTTTTGTCAGCATTCTGCCCCAGGTCTGAAAAATCCCACCATGGGGGAGAAGCCACATGGGAGGTGCCATCAGGAGGAAGGGGAACGTAGAACAGACACCTGAGGAGCACCACGTGGGTATAAGGAGATACCAGGCCAGAAGCCCAGAGATAAGACCCAATATTCTTCTCTCCAAACGCTCCGTATGACACATGTAAACACACTAAAAGCCTCTTCAGCTCTCAGCTAGATCAAAAGCAAGACAAACTCCTTGGCACAATAAAAAAGAAAGCGAGCAAGGCTTTATCATATGATTCCAATCACAGACAAGAGGCCTTTCAGCCCTCCAGAGATTAGCTTGAACGAGCAGCGTAGGTTCGGGGTGGAACAACTCTCCATTTCTTAGGAAGTTAATCTGTCTAATTTTGGAGGGGGGTGGTGAGGGAACTCTCCTCCTCAGGAGATAAGCTGCTTTTATAGTCTTGGAAATTCTCACAGCTGCCAGGGGTATTAACAAGTCTCACACACACAACGTGATCTGCTCTGCTTTTGGTAAGAGCCAACCTAGAGCTGCTGCTGGCAGCCCTCTTTCCTTCCCTACAGCCCTCTTTCCTTCCCTACAGCCCTCTTTCCTTCCCTACAGCCCTCTTTCCTTCCCTACAGCCCTCTTTCCTTCC
>JANHFX010025259.1:61869-84063 GCA_027560015.1 Chloroceryle amazona
CAGCCTGGGACAGCCCTGGACAACCCTGCAGGGGAAGAAATTGTTCCTCAGCTCCAACCTAAACCTGCCCTGGGGCAACCTGAGGCTGCTGCCTCTTCCTCTAAAGAGTGATGACAAGTTCTGGCCAAAGCAGCAAATGCAGTGGAAAGCCAGAGCTGCTCTGCCTCAGGATCTGACCCACTCCTGTTATAAAACAGATGCATAAATGATGACAGTGATTATGCAGGGAGCGTATGCCAAGCACTGCTGTTACAACACAGATACACAAACGAGTGTAAAGGGGCCTAGGGATGTGACATTTCTCTTTAGCTTTCTTAGCAAGGCAAAGACAGAATGAGAGAGATGGAGCTGGATAAACGCAGTCAGAGGGAATTATTTAGGCAGGAAAGACAGAAATCCTGTTGTTCTGCCAGGCATTCCCCTTGCTCAGGCAGGGACAGCTCCAGCACAGCAGCAAAACAGCGAAGGTAGAAGTACAAAGGCAAGGAACTAAACTGTTCATGAGAACTGAGGATTGGAAAGAGCTGACAAGCATTACAGTGCTGCAGGAGATCATTCTTCTCACCTTTCTGGCATGACCAAAAAAAACATATCAGGAAGAACTGCCATTAGAAAAAAAAAAAAAAAAGATGAGAAAAAAGAAATCAAGGATTGAGGAGTAAAGTCACAGGCCAGCTCTGAAGAGCAAGGAGCGGGCACAGAGAGGGACAGAAGCAGTACATTGAAGTGTGGTGGATTTGGAAGGTTTCTTAAAAGAAAGTCCAGCTGTTACTACAAATCCTGACATTAAACCAGCTGCTTTTAAAACACCCTCCACAAATGAAGGTTAACACGAGACTGAAAAGACTCTAAGACACGTTCAGATGCAAAAGCAGAGAGTTTAGCAATGTGCCCTGAGGATACAGCACTAGCAGAGGCTCTGGCAAGTAACTCTAGGAACAGGCTGCTGCGGGCAGGTCTGCCTGTCATACCATTATGTGCCAGTACAGGCAGGAAAGGTCAGGCCAATCACACGGTAATCAAAATGAAAAGAAAAAACCGACCCAATTCAGTTGTTAGTTCCAAGGCTGTTCATCAGAAAGCTCATGAATGTAAACCTTCAGCCTCAGGAACCTTCAGCCCTCTACCAGGGACAGAGGAGCTGTTCCCACTCCATCCTCCCCACTCTGTGCCCAGACCCCCTCTCAGAGTGTGAAAGAAGCTGGCACGCACCCAAGCACCAGCCTTCACCTCCTCCCTGGGAGCTTCTGGGCAAGGAGAGGTGGACGTCCAAGTTACCTCAGCCTGCTGGACTCAGGTGTCCCTTCTGCTCTGTGGCTGAGGCCGAAGAGGAGGTCACTGCCTCTCCATCACTCATCTCGACCTTCCCCGGCAGGTGCCTCAAGCAGAGGGTACCTCCTGCTCTTCCCCCAGGTCTGCCAGCTCATCTCTGTGGGTAACTGGCCCTTGCCCAAGCTCCACCAGCTTGGTCCCCTTGACACAACTGTGCATCTATTGTCTCACGCATCCCAGTCAGGCCAGGCGCCGGCTGGAAGGAAAAAATCCAAACTGCTGAGCTCAGGGACCATTTCAGTTAGCACAGCCTGGCCCCGGAGGAGGACGTGGCACCTGAGCCTTCAGCTGAAACCTCCCTAAAACTCTCAGGACAGGAACCACCTCGGTCCTGGGCCGAGGCAGCACGTGGGGGCCAGCCCTCACATCGGTCTTTTAGCAATAGAAGAGGATCCCTCTCCCTTCTCTCTTTTCATTACGAGTATCGACGGGTTTAAGGAGGAAGAAATCACTAAGACACTACCCAAAGATTACACAGTATTTATTGGAATTACAGCACGTTGCCTCAGAGGGATGTGAGCCTATTCAGGCAACATAACAGAAGATTAGGAAGATATATTTTAATCCTCACCCAATATTTTCAGTGCTGCTGGTCTTGAAAGCACATACTCCCTGCAACTCACAGACTGCAAGGTCTGAGTCCAATGTGCCATTATTACAAAGCCACATGATTTATTCTAAAGCTTATTTTCCCCCCCAGATTGATGAATGGGTTTAAAACACGCTTAAAATAGCACATTTGGTATATTACTGTATGCAAAGTTAAATTAAGACACTTGCACACAACTTGGGTAAATGAGAAAAACTTTGAAATTAAAATTAGAAAAATTCCCATTCCGTAAATTAGAAAATTCCTGTTCTATGAGAATTCATTCCCCAAATCCCTCAATGCTTCCTACCTTGAATCCCCTCTATATCCTGAGCCTCCAGCCCAACTGACTATTCTGGTGACAAAACCTCACCTCTTTAGATGTGTTTTTTCCATTAAAGAACACGCTCATGGATAAATGAAGAATCAAAGGCAACACATTAACACAAACTCCTACTGCACCGCTTTCACCCCAGCTTTTGGAGAGGTCTTTCCCATTCCTCAACTTGCCCACCCAACTAAAAGGTTTGTGATCAAAGACTTTGCCCAACTGCTGTTGAATGGCAGAAGTGGAATACAGATATATGGAAGGAGTAGTTTGGATGGGCTTTATTATGGCCACTGGGATATCTCAGTTTACTGCTTCTACCTTTCTTGCTTTCATAATGAAGGCACACGCCTGGGCTCCAAAACCAACCAAAGATGCTCCCTGCCATTATTTATTGTCCTTGCTCCTGCAACTTCAAGTAACACCTTGTGTGTAGGGCAATGCATTTAGTTCAATTAAAAATTGCTACAGCTTTTTTTATTAAGTTTTCAGCTGCCAGCAGTACCAACGGATTTCAGAACATCCGCTCTTGTTAAAAGGACATCTCAAGGGTGCACCTAGGGAGGTTACACCAACCCTGTCGTATCAATACGAGAACTGCTGGTTTTCGTGCTCCTCAAGAGCCAAACAGCCTCCAACTCCTATCAGGGAGATTTAAAATTACACAGGTCATCAGCAAAATACAAAAGCCTCAAACGGACGTTTGAACGTTGAGGTAAAATGCAGAACTCAACATTCTTTTCAGCGTGCTGGTGCAGCGAGCAGGGGAAGACCCTTGGGCAGTTCCTGCATGTACATTTCTGCAGCACAGGCAACGGGAAAGCCGGGCAGAATATGGGACAACGCTGCTGTATTTCATAAACAAGGACAGTTTAGTTAAAGGAGTTTGTGCTAAATGCAAAAGCCAGACACCGTTCGTATCTATAAATTAACTGATCTGCAAAGAGCAATTCTTATTCTTCACTGGTTCATGACAGGTATTTTTTTTCCCAGCCTTAAAGATACTAACAACAGCATTTTGATTCAGTGACACCTTAAAGGGCTCAGCTGCAGAGCCACACTTTCTCCAGTACCTGCATCTCACCTTTTTTGCCTTCGCAACCTCAGCCCCCAAGCAGAGGGATGTGAGTCTCCCCGAAGTCATTAACGCACAATCCACCCGAAGCCTCAAAGCTTCCCTCCTTTTCTCCTTCTTGCTTCTCAGCTCTCTGCTTTGGTCTAAAGGTACTGTGCTCTTGGTCGGGTCACAGGATTCTACAGCAACTCCTTGAGACTGTCCCCAGTAAGAGCCAGGATCACACAGGAGTGGAAAAGAAGCCCTGTCCTCCTAGGATGACAAAATCCTTCAGGATGGACAAGACCTCAAGAGGTCTCCTAGTCCAACCGTATGAGTACTTACATGCTAGAGCTGCTCTTGGGCTCTTCCTCCAAACAGCAGTATAAAAATCTGTCCTTCAGTGCATAATAAAGATAGATTTAAAAAGCCTTTCTCAGGATGCTTTAGAAAAACATTCATAAAACATGATATTTCACCCCTTAGTATGGCTTTCAATGGAAAAAAATCAAACCATTTCACATCAAGAAGAGTTAAAATGGATAAACCAGACACTTCTGCGACAATTTATCACGAAAATTTTGTCAGAAATCAACCACGCTCTTTTTACAGGTTTCAATTTTGAATACAAATTACCTGTCCTGCTCTAAACAACAACATTTTGATGAGAAAACCCCCCAGCAGTCCCACACCCTGTCCTGGCATCTCACGTTGTCACCCGTGCTTGGACCCAGAGCTCTTTCTGCGGGGGTTCAGCAGCAGCGAAGCCCCTTGGGAGCCACTTATTCTCCTGCACTTGGACCTTCTGGCATCGTTACCTCTGCCAGTCCCAGACCCAAAGCGGAGCCTGGCTGCCCAGCGATCAGGAGCACGTGCACGGAGTCATCGATACGGCCCCGGCTGTAATTCCTTCATGAACAAAAGGAAAATACTCATGGACTCAAAACCTCGGGCCGCAGAATTTCCTCCCGCGCGCTCTGACCTTTTTTTCTCCTACGCCTGCCTGGCCTCCTTAGGCTGAACAAATATTTGTGGTTGATACCTCAATGAATTATCACAGGGCAAGTCTAATGTTGAAACAGCGACCTGAGTATGATGTTAAAAAGGGCGAGAGCCGTAACAGACAGACGGGTGATCTTCAAAGCAGCTTTACACGGGAGCAAACTAAAGCATCCAAGGCCACTCACGACTTGTCAGCTAATAATGCAATCACTCCTTGTTCTAATCCTGCGCTGTAGTACAAGCCAATCATTTATTCTGCGAGTCTTCCAGCAAAACTGCATAAACAACAATAACCCTCCTCCAAACATGACATTTTTATTTCGTGCTGTACGTGAATTAATTGAAATTCAAATTCAAATGCTTTCTGCATGCACAGTGGGAAGCTTGTCCTGTCTCTTAGCAAAGCGCGTGTTCTAGCAACCGAACGCTACCCTGCGAAGTTGTCAGATAAGCCAGGAAGGAAATTCCAAATAAATTATTTTCAAGGCACTGTCTTTATTTTAAGCAAACAAGAAGTATTTATGCATTGAGGCCTCTGTTACAGACATGCCTTCTTACAAAGCAAAAACTCCAACACAGAGCTTCATTTCTTTCTGGATATAAAAACAAGAAAAAAAACAAACCCGACCTTAACTGAAAGAATGTTTTCCACCTGAAGCTGCTATAAGGCCACTGAACACATGGGCTGTAGTGTGACATTAGCATTGAACTGAGCCAAGAGTTTATTTCAGTATGTTCTACCCACCTCGCCTCTGCCCCAAATGCCACAAAGCTGGAGGGGAAGCCAAAGTTGCTGCTGGTGTGGGAGGGAAATCTGCTCCATCAGTGGGGGAAAAGCTAAGCTGGGGCTGGTGGAGGAGGTCCTCGTGCCTGCTGGGGGAACACGAAGGGCAGGGATAGATGGGGAAAAGCAGAAGCTAAGGCTAGGTTTGTCTTTTCTGTACGATCGTGAATGAGGAGGGAGGGCTGCAAACCTACTCCCCCCTCACATGATGAGAACTGCACTTCATGGTACGTATGGGGCAGTCACCCCCTTTTCATCTCCCCCAGACCACCCCAAATCTGTCCATCAGCATCAAGGCAGCTAGTTTGAGAACAGCTGTTTGCTGACCTGTTCCTCTGGACCTGCAGCAAGCAGACAGGCCTGAAAAGGGAAATAAACTACTCCTCACTTACACCAAGAGTGAAATCTTTACCTAGACAACACTGGGCAAAATGTTGCGCTGTCAGATAGCAGAAATACCAACCATCGTCCTTCCTGCTACCCTGAATCGATTTGAGAGCACATTTCCCAAGGAGAAGGAGCCAAGTAAAACAGTTCACAATGTAATCTGTTTAATGTTGCAGTTGGTTTTGTCCTTAATCTGCAAGGCACAGAGTAAAATGGGAGCACAACAGAGTCAAGTGGGGCTGGACAGAGCATCCAGAGGCTGCAGACACTGGGTGCTTAGAGAGACTCATTAGGTCCGAGTAACACAACCTTGAGGGGAAAAATCTACAAGGGACAGCAAAAAAACCCCAGATGTTTCTCACGGGGCAGCTCTACACGGAGATTAGAAACAAAGCTACCAGCTAATTCCTGGGTAAGGGATGCAAATAAAGTTTCAGCAGAGATGGAACTACGTGGGAGAACACAAATGATACTCTTGCAGATGCAGCATATCTGTAATGTAACATGTGGTATGTGCTCCCATATAACATAAAAACACCCAGTGCTTCCTCCCGTGGCTCTGCTATTCATCTCTCCTCTGGGAGGTTCTGTCTGTTGGTCTTCACAACACATCTGTGCCCTCCTCAAGCCTCCACGATGTCTGCACAGAGACAGAACTCTCCATTTATCACGAAAAGCAAAACCAGAGACAACCGAAATGACCTCCCTCCTCCTCCTCGAGACAAATGCATGCCCCACAGTCTACTCCAAAGCACACGGAATATCACGGGTTTCTACCCCACACCTAACAGGGTGATAATTAAAGGTGTTGAAATCAGGCAGAGGCCTTCTGCAGGTTATCAGCCTGAGACTGAAATGATTTCTCTCTTCCATAAGCAAGAAATAATAGAAACATTTAAGACATAATATGATTTTTAGCAGATGAAAACTGTCTCAGCTTTGGTCCCTTCTGGGATATTTCTTTTTCCTTTGTAGAGAAGAAAGTGAGCTAGTAATTACGACATGCAGCTCTAAGACCAATTAACAAGCTGCAACGTGTCCCACTTCTTTTATCCTCCACTGGTAACGCTACAGGCAGCGTTAGCTGTCTAGTAAATAGGTGAGCACTGCTTAACACTTTGCAAGGTTTCAGCATTTCTCTTCACCCCTGGCATCAATTCTCCCCTTCCCCTGGCCATTAGCAGCTCGGGCTGGCAGGACGCAGATGCTGCTCTGCGCTGTGCTCCAAGACACAGGCTGCCTTCGGGCTCCCCTGGGCTGGGAATGGCAGGTGGCACATTCACGTTCTGAAAAGAAGGCGTCACTAACGACCTCGCAAAGGTCTCCAAGAGATGACTCCCCACCCGCTAATCAGCCAGACAAAGACTTTACTTCTGCTTAGCAAGGGTGGATGTTTAGAGGCCAGCTAGGAGTGGTACTGGGCAAATATTGGAAGTATTTTTAATAACCTTCCATTTCACAGAATCCCAGAGTGGTTTGGGTGGGAAGGGACCTTTCAAGGTCATCCAGTGCAACCCCCCTGCAGGGAGCAGGGCCATCTGCACCCAGAGCAGGGTGCTCAGAGCCCCGGCCACCTCCCCTGCAATGGGGACAGGGATGGGGCAGCCACCACCTCTCTGGGCAGCCTGGGCCAGGCTCTCACCACCCTCAGCACCAACAATTTCTCCTTCTCTCCAGTCTGAATCTCCCTCTTTCAGTTTAAACCATCCCCCCTTGTCCTGTCCCCACAGGCCCTGCTCAAAAGTCTGTCCCCATCTTTCTGAGAGACCCCTTCAGTTCCTAAAAGGTCCCCAGAAGGTCTCTCCCAAGTCTCCTCTCCAAAGTCTTCTCCTCTCCAGGCTGAACGCCCCCCCCCCATCTGATCTGCATGACTTCCTGAAGTGACTCTTCCCTCCTTATCTTTGGGAATCGATACCAACCACGGGTAACTTCCCCCAGGCAGGAGGGTGGTGGGACAAGAAAACACACGATGTGGAGACAAGCCATGAATCCCAGGAAGGAAAGCGAACATCTCCACCCAGGCCATCACAGCTTGGGCTTGGTAGAAAATCCCTAACCTCAGGCTTGGTTTACTTTGTACATCCTACAAGCAGGTTTTGCTCTCTTTGCTCCCCAAAAAGCATCAGTGAAATCTGCAGGACTGTCTACAGCCTTTTCTCGGGTAGCTGCTGCCTGCGAATCTCCTCCAGGGCTGTATTTTCAGCAGGAGAAACACACTGTGAAAGCCACTGAGTGGTATCTAAACCTCCCAGATTTCTTAATAGCCCTTCACATCCTTTCTGGAGCTTTGCTGAATTTTAGACAAGTTTTCCAATTTAAAAATAATGTGTTTGTTTAATCACAATCTCTCTCCTCTTTTTTTTGTTAATTACTTTGAGGACCTGTAGCACAAATCCAACTTTTCTTCCACCTCAAACGGGTACAGTCCAAAGCTAAGAATATATATATGTTGCTAACTGGAAAATAAAGTGCCCTTGATTCCTAACTTTATTTTGGACAGTCCACTCCAAGTTATTAAAAGCCAAATTCAGTAGTGAGAAAATATATATAGCTTCAGCTGTTTTGTGTGGGTTTAAAGTAGTATTTGCTTTATGAGTAAGAGATTCAATAATGCATATATTTACATAAAAATAGTTTTGACGTTCAAGGTAAACTCTTGCCAAACTGGGGTAAAAATGGAAATGTAAAAAAGCGTAAGCACAGAAATAAGCCCTTATGCTGGAAGTCTGCTATTTACAGGTAATTTTTTTTTCTTTCCTCTTTTTTCTTGGCAATAAGACCCAAACGGTATGTTTTATAGCACTAGACTTAGCCACTCCGAGTCAATTTAGTGTTTATGGAAAGTGCCAGACTGACAGCTTGAGTATTAAACTCTCCATGCCAGCCTATGGTTGAGTAGGGGGAGCAGCAAGGAGAGTTTCCAGAACCTGGGCCACCAACGGGCCCCAGTCACGTTCTGCAGACACCACCAAACCAAAAAAAAATAATAAATAAATTAATTTTAAAAAAATCAAGATAGCAGAGTTGAATACACAGCAATTCAAATGCCCACTTATTTCTCAAGCCCCAAGAGGCTTCTGAAGAGGGAGGCACTGCCGCATGCCATGGGAGAGCAGGGAGTGAAGCACCCAGCCCTAGATGGCTGGGATGTCCAAAACTTTCAAACTCGAGCTGTTTAAAAGAAAAAGTCTTAGCTTGTTGAAGACAAGCGTTTGCAGAAGGAGATGATCTGTTACTCTTGGGGCTTCTAGGGAGCTTGCTAAGGCCCCTGGGACAGGAGAAGAGGTGGAGAGGCAGGAGGTCAGAGACCTGCCTTGCCAACTGCAGAGCCCAAAGCAAACCGCGAGGATCCAGGTCACCTGTCTCAGCTTCACAGCATCCCAGCAACACACACACCCCCACGCTGGCCAAGGACCAGGCAAAGCTCCTGACCTTCACAGCTACCAGCAGAGCTTTGTCAAAAGGGACCCCTCCTGAAGGGCTCGTAGACCCCGATACCTCGGCCATCCTCAGCACATATGATACACATGAGCCTGTTGCACCAGAGGATTCCATCACAACTCCTCCTCTGATGAGGAATCATACTTGGTGAGGTACATTCCATCTCATCCAGTCCCCACTACTTTCCACATGAACTTTTTAGCTCCTTTAGCCTTTTCTTAAGGCTGAGGAGGAAAAAGAACTCTCCAATGCTCAGTTAGGAGAGGTGACACATGGTATGATATCAAGTGCACGTGGTGAGCCACAGAAGCCTTACTCTGCTAGATCTGTGATGAGCACGCAGTAGTCACTAAATCATTTATGTGATGGCCAGAAGAGACTGGAAGCTGCCTTTTCAACTACAGTAACCAAGACCATTCTTTACATTCTTAGTGTTTTTCCACCAGAGCAATTAAGGCAGCTCAAGGGATTCAAAACATTTAACTGGGCCACAGGAGAACTCACGGTGTAAGTGCTGCTGCTGACCTAGCAGCCTTGGCCATGAGGTTTCTAACGTTTGAAGCCTCGTGTCCCTTATTTGGGAGCGTGGGACTTCTAAAGACAGTTTATTAGAGATGAAATGACAGGCAACTTACCCACGCAGATCCTTCATATATGTAAACAAATAACGAAGCCTGAATAACAAAATCCATGACATATTGGTATGAAAAAGACATATGAAATATGTATGTACACATAGATTAAGACTTTGGACACCAGTTCAGACCCTTTTGCCAAAGTTCATGAGAACTGGCTCTCCAATACTTCATATTCTGTCCCAGCTGAACAGTCTGGCAATTAAAAAGCCATCTTTACATACTAGTCACCCTACGGCATCATAAACAGATGAAAATATACAAACAGAAACAATTAATCAGAGCTGAAGATAGTCTTGATCCTTTCTGCAGCCTCACGCGTTACGTAGTTTTCCTGCCGTGATCTCACCAGCAATGCATCACTGTTTTTAACACTCGGAGCACCGATCCCACACTCGGCAGCTGTGTTTGTTTACGGGGCTAGAAATTATCACAGGACGAGTGGACTTCATCCAACTGACATTTTTTATTAATTTTTTGTGGAAGGAGGGGGGAGGGAGGGGGCATTTTCCACTACACTTCACAATATATTGGTCCTCGTAGTCCAGTTCTGAGCTTGTCACTGAGGTTGGCCAAGGAGAGCACAAAGACGGTGCTGGCTCACGCTGTGCAGGGATGCTCTTTACTGCTCCAAACGTGGCCTCCCAAGTTATTAAGCACGGTTCAGACACATGCAGCCAGAAGAGTCCACTACTGTGTCATCCACACATTTCCCCCCCCCAGCTAGGAACGTAAAGAATTTCATCACAATTCTCCCTGCTCTGCCAGTTCAGTAAGAGCACAATGACATTTTATACTTCAAGGGACCTGCCGGTGCCCCTCACACTTCTGCTTGAGCTCCCAAAGCCAATCCCAAAAGGCTGTAACCCAAATTCAGACAAGTCAGCCCTAAAGTCATTTTCTATTTCAATATCCCTATGCTTTTTCACAGGCAGTTATTTAAAAACAAACAGAAGAGCAGCCCTTTGCCACTAGATACTTTTCATCTCCTTGACCGTTCCCTTAGCATGGATTTGGGGGTAGATTTCTTTCCCCCCCCCCATCCCATTTTGGAATAAACCACTGAAGAGGAGTTACTGATTTCACTGGGACGTGGCAGCAAACGCTCCTGCCCTAGTTCTCACACACTTGAAGGTAAATATATTCTTAAATGTTTGCCCTGATTCAGAATATTTTTGTAAGGGGCCCCTATTTATGCCAGAACGACAGATAAACACAGCGTGCATTAAATTGCAGTTTACAGGCTGTTTATGTCTTCCAAGCTACTAAAAAACACTTTGGTTCCATCTTATAAACCACATTATACAGAAAGTAGCAAACGACCTCCCGAGCAGCTGCCAAATCCTGGTATTCAAACACTTTCTCCGTGCAAATATCACAATTGTCTGTTATCTCACCAAGAAACCCTCCTGGGGCACCTCTCCGGAGAGGACAAGGTTAAAAGCACTACGCGACTTCTTGAAACGTATGTGCGCTTGGGGACAGAAAAAGCTCATTTCCAGGAACATTTGCAGGGGGCTGCGTTTCTGAGGGGCTGCCTCTCACTATTTTTAACTTTGTTTTGTGCAGCAAAGTCCCTATTTGCCCGATAAGCTCAGGCGATCGCAACGACGATGCCCCGACATCACGAGACGCACGAAGAGCCCTGTCAAGGAAATATATTGCACTTTAACGTGTAATTATGTTCTGTTGGAGCAGAGTGTTGGAAAACTCAGTATAATCATTAGCTGAGCGCTGAATGTTTTGATTGTCAGACAGGTTGTATATGATGCAAATATATGACTCAGAAATGATTTCACATAAACATTTTGGTAACAGTAATCTGACTCATAACCTCCAACATAGAAAATAACAAGCTGCACAAAACATCTGCACGCTCCCAGCAACCCCAGCTTGGAGCAACCTCCAGAAGTCTCGCAGCACAGAGAAATCTGAGGGTCCCATCCCTGAGGAGTAGAAACTGAGAGGTGCTGAAATCTACCTTCCCAAAAAGCATCCAAGTGGGAGTAAAAGAGCCCGTTGTTCCCACCGGGGATCCCCGCCGAAGAGCTGTGATGGTTGCTGCCATCTGATAGCCTGCCCAGTGGGCACTGCTTGGGTGAGGTCCATGTTTAACAGGGGTAAGAGGCGAGGAAAAGTTTGTTGTTATTCCACCCCGAAGCTTCTCCGTGTCAGCTACGACACAATGCACAATTCTTCTGCTATTTATTTTCTCATTCATCAAGAGATGGACAGCTTCTTTCACGGCCCCTTTCTGAAGACAAATGTGCAGTCTTGAGTGACAGGGAGGATTTACCGTCTGTTATTTCAGAGGAGGTTTGCCATGTTTATTCTGGAAAGTGCCATGAATTAATGAACTATCTCTTCAAGCCTCAGTGAGTTGGAGCTGCCAGCTCTCTGGCTGCCAGAAGCAACAGACTGTTTTGGGACCCCATAAAATTGTTTTTACTGAGCCCAGCGATAGCAGAAGTATCAGGCGGACCCAATCCCAATAGCTCCTGAAGCATAAAGGAGTCATTATACCGACTTCGGCCGTTAGGCTGCCTTTTTTTCCTCGGAGTTTCTCAACAAAACTATCAGTTAACTCAGAAGAACACCTACTATTAGGTTCACTGCAGTATGGACATAACCAAAAGATGTTACCACCCTGCAGCATGAACATTACCGTGATCAGGGACGTCACCAAAAGTTAACCAAACCATTAGTAGGCTCTTCAATAGTTTTGCAAGATAAAAATGTCCTAGCCTGCAACTGCTTTCATTTTTCCTCATGGATATCAGATGGACAAGAGATGGACTGCCCAGGGAGGTGGTGGAGTCGCCATCCCTGGAGGTGGTTAAGGAAAGATTGGATGTGGCGCTGAGTGCCATGGTCCAGCTGATGTCATGGTGTTGGGTCATAGGCTGGACTCAATGATCTTGGAGGTCTAGTCCAGCCTCAGAAATTCTGTGATTGTGACTTCAACACATGCATAAAACCAGAGCCTGCCCACTCATGCTATCACCCATGTGTCTCCCGCACCATTCGGTCAGAGACCCAAAGGAAGAGCTGCTCTCTTGCAAAAGCCATTGCCTAGGGCAAAGAGCAGCCTCAGCCAAGCAAGAGCCTGTGGTTTCCACCTGATGCTTCAACCTGAAGAAGGCTGGGTTTCCCCAAGTAAGATCCTACTGTTTCGCCAACTCCACGAGCCACTCGGGGACCTGGCAGGATGGTAACACAGTATGTCAGTTCATGGTCACATCACGGGACTGGAAGAAAGAATTTCAGAGACCTCACGAGAGCCCCAGTCCGGTCGTGTCCTCTGAACCTCAGCCGAGCCATTTGGAAGAGGAGTGTAGCAGCAATTTATGTCCATCAGAGCATGCCGTGAGACTTCAATGCTTATGAAGTGTTTTGAGGTCCTCAATGAGAGGCAGAGCAGCATCCTTATGTTGTCTAGTAAATAATGAGCATCACACATCCTGCAGAACAGAACATTTCTGGACAGGGCAGCTGCTGCAATCATTGAAGTGTAGAAACTATCACACGCAAGAGACAAGACACAGACATTTCAAAGTGAAAAGCTCCATCGTAGTGTGTTAAATAAACCTCTCTTCTCTCCAGCTATCTTCCATAGCATAAGAAGTTGGAACTTCCTTAAATCTGAAAACTTTTTTTTCTTTTTTTTTTTTTTTACAACACCCTTTTTTCATTCCTCCCTTCCCACTTTGACTTTTCTTTTTCCTTTGTGGTTAAAAAAGGAAAAAAAAAGAAATTGGAATGGCAAGCCAAGAGATTCACAATCACTAAAGCCTGCAGAACATACAGTGAATTTTGGCAGGACACGCATGTTTATCCTTTTCATATGCTGTTTAAATTATTTCTATAAACAAGTCATTATCTTGCATAGCCACTGCTTGGTCCCTTTCATGTCAAAGACGTTTGATGTTACAATAATTAAGGAAAAGGGTCTGCAGGCTTGAAATGTGGTCTCAGGATGATGGTTTGTGGGCAAGAGAGACTGGGCTGCTTTTCTAAAAGGAAGGGTTTCTTCTCCCAGCTTCATCGTTGAAGTCAAGCACCTGGGTTCTGTGCTTGTGGGGCCAGTCTTTGGGTAAGTATTCAAACACCAGTTTCATACCAGCCTTAAAATTTCAAATTATGTGCCTATTTTGCACCAAATTCACCCAGACAGGACAAAGTTCACAGAGAAGCCTCTCACTGCTTGCATGCAAATGTATTGAGGAATCAGGCTTGGGCATCATGATGAAGACAGGGGTATATTACTGTTTATTCCCCAATACTGAGCCTTCATCCTGATACTTTAAACAGCTTGAAAAATATGGAAGCTATGCTGCAGAAAGTGTTCACAGAATGGTTTGTGTTGGAAGGGACATTTAAATCTCATCTGGTCTAACCCCCTGCAGGGAGCAGGGCCAACTGCAACCAGAGCAGGGTGCTCAGAGCCCCGGCCACCTCCCCTGCAATGGGGACAGGGATGGGGCAGCCACCACCTCTCTGGGCAACCATTCCCAAACAACTTTTACGACAGAGTTTACAATGCCAGAGGCAGACAAGTCTTTTGCATCCTGTACATGCTTGTTACAGTCCAACATTTTTTCCAACTTATTAGGACAATTTTATTGCTTCTAAGAGGACTGGGATTGACAGCCTAAAGCTTTACTCTCCTGGATTTCTCTCTCAAATGGTCTGGAATGACAAGGATGCAAGAAGGCACCTCAGTTTCACACCAGAACTGCAGACCTGACGCCTCTCGGCTTACGGATGCAACCATCACAACCTGCCCACAGGCTCTAATCCGTTCTCCTCTTTTAAGTGCTCCTCGCAGCCCGGCACTGAGCTGAATGCCTGTGCTTCAATAGACATTATGTCACCCCTCAGCCCTTGTACAAACAGCATCTAATACCTCGACCGTACGTGCCACGCGAGCGTGACGCGGTGACAAGATAAGGACAGCACAGCTGTGCTCGCCCACAGCAGGGCCCCTCACCACCAACACCTCTGAGCAGGCTTTAAACAGGACTTATTTTACAGCCTGCACCCAAAACCAGAAATTGTGGCTCTCCATTTGCCACCAGTAAGATTCTGGGTTGATCCAATACAGCCTCTTTCAAAGGGGGCTTCAAACAGCTGACTCCTACGTCTCTCATACCACAAACGACCATTAAAATACGGGGAGCACCACATCTTGGGAATACTGTTTGAAAAAGCAATCTCTCATTTATTGTCAGGAAATCTGACTTCTTGGGAACAAGTGTTAACACTGTCTTGATTAATTTGTAAAGCTATTCAAGCCACGAAGTCCATCTGCACGCCGAGTGTATTTCAAATACTGTCCTGTTTTCATTTTTGAAATGTTTTTATTTATACACTAATATTTGACCTATGAATATTCCAAGTTTATATGGAGCCAGCTGTTCTAAATTCTGGTTGTACTGAGCGTTTGTGCAAAACATCAGGTGATATCATTGGATATTTTTAAGGGGAAAGTTCATAGGGAAGCAGTTATGTATTCTTGTGATTAACACCACATTGGATCAAAACAGTCATGTCTAGCTCTCTGAAAATACAGCTACTGTTTTCTCTCACAGAACACTTCGGCTCTGTCTACATTATCCTTTTTTGCCAAAAATTCCCAGTGTTGCTACCACCGATTCAATTCTGTCATTGTGCAATGATGGACACGGCAACGTAAACCGCAAAATGCTGCAGGCAGCGCTGTCAAAAGCTTTGTGCCCTTAACAACAAAACTCAGATACCTCCTGCCATCATAAAACAAAGAAAAAAAACAACCAAAACCAAAACGCACAACCAAAAAAAAACACCAAAGACACACATAGAAAAAGGACAACAAAAAAAGACCAAAAAAACCCCCAAACCAAAACAACAACAACAGAACAAACAACAGCAAAACAAACCCAACCTAAAAAACCAACCCAACCCTATGAGGCTCTTCCATAGCCTGTGAGACTAAAAAACTGAAAGTTCAGGAAATACCGGCCCAAATCCACAGCAGATTTTAGGAATCAAAGTCCAGGAGGATGTATTAACTCCCTGCAATCCCACAGCAGCTCTGTTTCTTTAATTAAGCTTTTTTGCTCCTGCAACAAGCCCTGGGGCAGCTGCAGCCCCCCCATCCTTCCCAAAAGCCACTGCCTTGGGAAGCTGCTCCCAGTGCAAAGCACAGGGCTGCAGGGCTCCCTGCGGAGCGGGCACCTCTTTGGGGTGCTGGCCACACAGGAGGTGACAGAAGGCACTGTTCCCTTTCCTCTGCCAGCTGTGGCTGGGAAAAAGGTGGAAGGAAGCAACCTGCTGAACAGCTTTCCATGTGTCCACTCACCCTTGGTGCATCACGGCTGGTGAATCCTGGTCCCAAATGACAAAAGCCATGGTTTGGGCTGGAAGGGACCTTCAGAAATCATCTAGGTCCACTCCTTTGCCATGGGCAGGGACCACGCTGTCTAGATAAGGTTGCTCAAAGCCCTGTCCAGACTGACTTTGAGCACTTTGAAGGATGGGACATGCACAGCTTCTCTGAGCAACCCGTGCCAGTGTCTCACCACCCTCGCAGTAAAGAATTTCTTCCTTAGATCCATTCTAAAACCACTGTCCATTTAAAACCATTGCCCCATCAAACAGGTAACCTAGGTGGGACTTCACACTAGCCTCCAGGAATCTGGTGCAGCTTTCTGGTCCTCAACCACCATCTCCCAGGCTCTGAGATCTGATGCCTGCTAAACCAAATGGGAATCTCTCAACCACAAGCCTTTTTAAGATCCCTTCCAACCCAATCCATTCTATGATACTGTAATTCTGTGATTTATTTTTTTTTGCTCTGTGTTTCACATCAGTACACAAATGGTCAAACAGAAATGCTAAATGACTGGTAGATGGACTTCAAGTAACAGCCTCTCTGCATCTGCTGGGATACAGCAGGAACACATGATGGGATCATTTATGCCCTGAGGAAGTTGTACCTTCCACTACCCCCCCACCAAGTCAGCAATGAGGCAAAATGACTTAAAAAGCATCGTGCACAGAAAGTCTAAACACCACCTTCCTTCCTCTTAAATCACAACCGCCACTTAAACGTTTGTATTTAAAACCAGGAGAGCGCGTCATTGCCGTGCCGGGCTGGGCTGGACCCGGCGAGGACCCGCAGCTCCTCGGTGGAGGTACAAGCCTGTGGCAACAAATCCCTGCAGGAGCTCGGCACAAGCCATCCATGAGAGAGCTGCTCAAAGGAAGCCAAGTTCAGCTGGAAGAAAACTGCCAAAAGAAAATCTTTTGCTAACAAGCGGTTAAGTTTCAACATTGTTTGAGGAAAAGAACTAGGAAGTGCTTTTATTTTTACCAAAAATTCCACACAAACCAAGCCCACATCTGGGTTTGTATTTCAAAATGCAACTTTTTACTTATTCACACGTACAAAATTCGACTCGAATCAATCAAGACTGCTTTGGCAATACTTTTTTTTCCCCACTGCAATCACTTTTTGTTGTTGTAAGACAGACCTCAAAGTTTCCCCCAAATTTAAGACAGTGCATATTTTTGAGCTCTGAAAAGCTTTCACAAAGAGGATAGTCCTGCTAATGCCACATGCTCTGGTTCCAGTAGCTTAACCCAGGTGATGCTCAGACCTGGACAAAACGCTTTGACAAATTTGGTCTTCCACCCATTTCAACCATGCAAGTATGGAACAGCAGCATCTCAGGGAGCCACACATCTTCCAGACCTCCTGGCCAAAGGCAGAATGACTGCAGTCCTTCAAATCCAGAGGAGCCGAGGACTTCTACAAGACTGCCTGCCCTTTCTGTACTGGTGTGATCAGGCAGCTCCACGCTAACAGGCAGCTCACCAGCAACCACCACTTCAAGGAGACGACACCAACCAGGACCTTGAGCAGCATCAGCCGAACAGCAATCGCAAAGGCTGCTCTCCAGCACTCAGGATCCGTCTTGGCATGGAAGCCATGGGCTTGGCAGAAGTCAGTAAACTCATTCCCATCATCAACTTCATGATTTCTAAAACTGGCCCGCTCTAGACACACGTGGAGGCCGCTGCTCGCACGCCGCGAGCGCGAGGGGCTGTACGCAGCCAGCTGGCAGCACAGCCAGAGCCGCAGCATCGCACACTCCAGTTATTCCCTGCGAGTAGATGTCTTGACCTTTACAACATGTGGCCAAGAGTGTAAACAGATGGGATGACAGTATGAACGGTACGGTCCCGTCAATCTAATCACGCAACGGCCCTGATGCGGCTTGGTTGCCGTATTTCTTACCCCCTCACGGCAAGCACGAGCCTGGGGAAAGACAGGTGGGATCATCACATCCTTCAGATGAAACAATGCACCTGCTTTCGAAAGGCACGTGAGGATGGGGGAGCGCTGCTTCCCTCCGGTGAAAAGCCACATGGATTTGTGCAAGATCATTCCTAGAAGGAAATCTGGTAGGTGACGGCTGCCAAAAAGATGAAAAGCCTGTTTGGAAGGCTATCTCATCCATAAGCTGCTGCTTTACAGGCGAGGGGAAAGAGTGTTTGTACAGCGAGCCCTATGCTGACCTCCAAGCAGCTCCCTTGCACCAAAAGGGAGCACCCTTGTCCCTGCAGATACTTGAAGACTCACAGGGAAAACTGAGACCACCTTAGGGTTTGGTATTTGAAGATTAAAGAGGCTTTTCACCACAATCCCAGCTTGAATCACGTGAAAAAGCTTCAGGACTGCCTGGTAAACAGCTGGGTTTCCCCTCACCCTTTTGCCTGAAGTCCTCCCAAGAGACCTGGGCGTCTTGTGATAAAGGGGAAAACCCTCTCTGCAGAAGCCCGGAGACACAGCGAATCCATGCTGGCACTCTGCTACACAAAGGCACCACAGCCCAAAAGCACACTTTAAGGTCCTTATCTCGGGAGAGTTTGATGGGTTCAGACTTTTCCTGCACCCTCAGGTTGTTTTGTGAGGAGAAAGAGGACAGAACTCTATCTGGTGCCAGGAGGAAGGCACATTAGTTAGGAAACATTAATAGATGTTATTTTCCCACCGGGGCTGTGCCAAGACACAGAATCACCAAACGTTTTGGGTTGAAAGGGACCTTTAAAGGTCAGTGCTACATTTATATCAAGGTTGATCCTACAAGAAGAGCTGAACGGTTTCATGAGGACACCCGTTTGCCCACAATGCCCCCCTCTGGCACCACGAGCCTGCTGTACACCACTCCCCTGGCACAGAACTCTTGGGCTGAGAAATCCCAGAGAGGTCTAAAACGCAGAGGTTTCCATCTACACGAGATACCCAAACTTCCTTTGTGGGAAATGGAAAGAAACAGGCATTTTTTGGGTGCCTCATCCTAGTGAAAATGCCTGAAATAGACATTTTTAGGATCATCTGCCTAAGAGAGGGATCAGGTTTACTGGAGCTAGGTGATATTTTCTGCCAAATTATGTTTTGGTATCTAATAAATTAGATTTATTATCTAAATTAGCTGAACTGGTTTCTACCTTATATTTTTACTTGTAATGGGAACAAACAATTATTTCCACTCCCTGATACCGCTCTGCAGGTGCTTTACAGAACACAGTGCTACGCATCTCCTGGAAACCCCGGGCACTCCAAGTTCCCCTGCAGTCAGTCCCTCTGGGAATCATCACCCACACCCTGCAAGTCTCTACTACAGTGCAGACATCACCAGGTAGGCAAGAGAATCCCCAGCCTCTACACTTGGAAGACTGATGTTTCAAGTCCCAGCACCCGGAGAACCTCCAAGCCTCTGTGCCTCCCTTTTTTCCATCTCCCAGGACATCACCTTTGAGCCTGCGCTGCCTGAATAAGCTGAGACTTCAGCCAAGTCCCCCTGCTCTGCAGGACCTGGCCACAGAGAACTCATACCCTGAGAACATATGGAAAGAGAAACTACATCTGCTCTATCCCCAGCCTGAAGGGCTGTGCGTGGTGGTGAGGAAAGGCTGAAGCACTGCACACTTCAAAGCAGCAGCGACTGCAAGCTACTGACGCTCTTTTTGGGCTACAGGGCTGGAAAAAATTAAATGCACTTTCAAAAGAACATCAACACCTGCAGCCCTTCAGGACAAAGCAGGACTTCTCCACACAGCTGACCTAGATGATGGCATCATCTAGATGACCCAACATGCATCATCCAATGGTTTGCCTGGCTCTGGGCTGCAGCAGAAGCAAGATCAGCACCTGAAGGCAGGTCACCACGGCCACCTGCACTGACTTCACACCCACACACCCACACGTGTCCTCAAGGTAAGCTGCACCAGGTGTGCCCACATCATACCCTACACTCCTGATCCTCAGAGAGCAGCAAGAGCCCCTCGCAGCTCTTTGGTAGCTGCCCCTTTCATAATGGAAAGGGAATAATCCTTAAGGTTGAGCACAGACAAAGCTCTTCAGAAGACGGTTTTTACTCAGCAGGTCTGATCCCACGTACAAAACCCCAAACAAAATAATTCTGTCAGCGTCTGCTCATCAGGAGACTCCAGCTGCAGTTTTCAGGGTTGCTTGATATACTCTCCTTGGAATAGTCAGTGTTCTTGAGGTGAGGAAGCTCTCCCTTTCTGCTGCAATCCCACCATCTCTTGCTGCATTTTCCACACTACATCTGATAAGCTGCTTTGCTAGATCGCAGGCTGCCTTCCTCCCATCACACCTTCAGTTTCTATATTGCAGTATACCCTTAGGCTTGCTCTAGTTCTCTGGCACGTTTAGTGGAAAAGCAAATGTCAAGACACATGTGAAAGACCCCCAAAAACGCCCAACACGTCAGAGGAGCTACAGAAAACAGCCAGCCAGCTGTTCGGTCTCAGCCCGTCCATTTGCCAACACTCTTGGTAACAAACAATCACGTTAAATGACATGATGGTTTATGACTCGGAACTTGGAAGTTGATGAGAAATTTCTACAGTTGATTCATACTTCCTGAGACTCAGAACTAGCATTTCAATCGTGCTATTTTACTACATTACGTGAATAATTTTCCTCGTCGTTACATAAGTGTCTAGATCCCAATTATCAGAACTGATCTGAATCATATGAATGGCTTGGGGTTTTTTTTTTTCTACTTTCCAAAGCAACACATATTTTCAGGTCTACCGCCTAATGCTGTTCTCTTGGTGTTTTAATGAAAGAAGCAGCTAAATACTTTCTAAACCACCACATTTCTCCCTGAAACCGGCTTCTCTTGGAACCACCCAGACTCTTGCGGGAACCTTGCTCCGCATCCTATAAATAAAAGGTGCTGTGGGGATGGCTTACAGACTTCTACAGCCCACACCACACTTCTTCAATCCACAGCTCCAGGTGTAGGTCCTAAAAGTTCCCAAGGCAAAGCACAGAAGGGATTTTTTTTTTTCCATCAGGTACAAAAATTACCCAAGCCCTTGTTCTAAATACATACACCGTGGTGTAAAGCTATTGAACACATCTACCAGTGCTGGGAGGGAGTTGTGAGACATTTCCCGCTGCGGCAACGTGTCCCTTCTCTAGATGAGGAAGGTGCAACAAGAAAAGCTGTTCCCAGGTACCATCATTCTGAAAAGACAGTTTTAAGCTGACCGGTTAAAGACACTTGAGCTTCGCAGGAATTCCCTTGGAAAAAAAAAAAAAAAAAAGGGAACTGCAATTTGCCAACTGAAATATTTTCACTCTCCACATTAGGCTGAATCTAATTACACTGCTTCCTTACAATTGCAGTCTAGTATTCAGGGCTCCTTCAAGTAAAAAGCTTAACAGCTTTTCCACTGAAGCGCCCACCTCGGAGCCCTTCGCATCAGGATCGCGCTGACAGCGTTGATGTGTTTGACGAGCAGGCTGACATCTGACAGAACTTACTTCAGGATTTCCACCTGACAGAGATTTTTTTATCACATTCCCGAGCTCAATGACCAGACTATCCCACAGGGAGTCACGTATTCATCACCACACTCGCTCAGACACCCTCTAAAAACCGAAGAGGACACGGTGGGGTAGCACGGGATGTACTTTGCTCCAGCCCCGAAGTCCAGCTGGACCTAGCAGGGGGTGAACGCAACTTGCACTGCGGCGCAGCCCCGACTCTGCTGCCCACGAACAAGAGCAGGCTGCATTTTAACCCCAAACGATAGGCTCAGACCATGATCACCGTAAGGCGAATAAAGAGGCTATTAAATAATAATAATACACTCTCTACTTTTTTGTCCCCCTTAGGTTTTGCATTCTAGGGAGTATTTACCGTCTGCAAGAGGGATGGGAGGTTTTGCCTTTCGCTGAAGCAAGCGGCAAACCCAGCGCAGCTCAAGGTCCCATCCAGTAAAGCCCCAACCCCGCTGTGCTCCCCGGGAGCTGCCGCCTCCTCTGCCCCCGGGCCGGGTGGAAGGATGGACGGACGGACGGGGGCTCCGCGCACCCCGGCACTTACCCAGGTTGACGAAGCTCATGACCATGTCGGCATCGTTGAGGAAAGCGCTGTCCTGCGAGCTGGGCAGCGGCGGCGGCGGGGCGGGGGGCAGCGGTCGGCCGCTCCGCTCCGCACCCGCGCTGCCTTCCGCGCCCTCGGCCAGGGCATGGTAGAGATCCAGCATAAAGCGCGGAGCTGCCGGTAACCTCCCCGGCGGCGGGGCCGGCGGTTCTCGGGACAGCGGTCGGGG
>JANHFX010025260.1:9344-33383 GCA_027560015.1 Chloroceryle amazona
GAGAGCAAGGCTGACAATGCACAGCATTGCGTGGTTATGCTACAAATACAGCTTCCTCTGTTGACAGTGTTTGGTCCAGGATTCCTGCAACCAACACAGAGTCTGAATGTAATATAAGTAATGCCTGCAGATACTCAGTGCAAATGTTTGACAAAAGTGGCTGTGTCTGTCTCCCTTGCAAGTCCATTCTGCTGTTGAATATAAGCCAGACTTAAATAGGTTTAGGAGAGCCTAAATAATGATTAGCATTTTAGTAAAACTGTTTCTCACAAACATCTTGTGTGGAACTAATGTGGATGTTTTTCCAGAGTAAGACTCATTTATCATTCCAATATTTATATGTTGCTACATTCTTTGGCCTTCAACACTAACAGGACCCGAGCGGGAAGCATGATGCTCTCCAGGATAGTGAAATTGCTCTCAGAAATTCCCTTTTTTATTTTGCTTCTGTAGTTAAGAAGAAATCAGATTCCTAAGCAATTCCTTACATTTTATGTAATGGTTGTGCTGCAACATCTAGAAAGCCATACTCACAGGTGAAACTTTAGGTCTTGAAAATATACCATGTCTGAGAGCACATGCTGAAAAGCAAAAGGTAACAGGAAAAACTTGGAACATTTTATCATAAATATACCCCCCCCCTTCAGTGTCCTCTACCCAAAATCCCGTGTCACTTTCCAAACACCGAACCTGCAAACAAATTAGTCATTTTAGTTATAATATAGAAAAACTACAAGTAATTAATTTTTGGAATAAAAAATCTATATTCACTCTTACCCGAGGAGTTTTTGCTATTCTCTCCAGAATAGTAACTATGGATGAATATTTGGTTTTTACACTTGTATCTGATGCTTAAAGTATGAGCCAAAGTAGGGCAACTCTTCAGTCTGATGGAAGAGTCAGTGGAAGAGTATTCCCCCAAATATATTTGCAAGATATACTTTATTGGCAGTCTTACCTGTACCGAAAATAAACTTTGCACTGCTTGTCCCACTGTCTGATACCTGTTGGCTGTGTGTCCCACCTCTTCATTATTGAAAGTTTTTATTCAGATAACCCAGATCATTATACTTTGGCTAAAACTAGTGAGAAACATTTTTCAAGAGAAATTAAGATCTCCATATAACTGTTGCCTTGTTACTCCACTGGGTGATGGGGGAGCACCATGAGAGGGAAGGGCTATAGTCAGGGCTAGGGCCATTGCAGACTAGCCCACAACAGTACAGGTAGCCCCAGTGTCTTCTGTCTTGTGCACAGGGTGGCTCCAGGACAGAGTAAGGCTTCAGTGGTTTTAAAGTTTTCTTGTCTGTTAAAGAACAGCACACAGATGTGTATAAAATACCTGGTTCATACCTCAGAAGTAGGTACTCAAAATACTGATAAACTTTTAGTTTCACTAAAATAAGAGGAGAAGCTAAATTAGCTTTATGAAGCCTTCTGCAGGAAATAAATTTTAAACAGTGTCTGAAGTCTTCCTGCTTCTTCTGTTCAGGTTTACCCTGGAGAAGAACTGTACTCTTTCCATGGCTGAGGAAAAGAAATGCCAAAAAAAGCAGATAAAAATCAAAATAGACAAGATTTGTTTGAGACAAGGACTGTGCATCAAGAAATGCAGTCAGAGAAGGGCACAGTAGTCAGAGTTGCCTAGCAGTCTGTAGCTCTGGTAGCACAGAGATAACACAGTAAGGAAGAAGCCTTTCCTCTACCTGTGTTCCACAGAAGAGTGAAAGAAAACTATTTTTCCTGAGGGTGAAGTGAGCACAGAACGGATCTTCTAGTTTTCTTCACGAGCACAAAATATGAACATGGCAATGCCTTGAGCCCTGTACCTGTGTGCCTGCTGTGTGAAATCTCACCAGCATCAGCTTTGTCAGGACCAGCATATTTCAGTGTTAGCTGCAAGAACCTGGCTCAGGACTGCTCATCTGTATGCATGAGAGTGAGCGTGTATAGCAGGTTTATGCAGGACGGGTTGCTTAGAAAATTCTGTTCTTTGGAGATACTCCATAAGCAATCTGACCTAAGTTGTTCCTGCCTTGAGCAAGGGTTTGGACCAGATGACATCCAGAAATCCTTTCCAGTATAAATTCTTGGAAGCGTCTATGATTCCACAGAGGCTTTTGGTGGGGAGGTGGACTGTAAGGGCTCATTCACACTGCCAACATGCAGTCTCGAGGTATGAACAGAGAATATCATCAGGAGACAGACACCAAGCCTGCCCTGTACATGCTTCTCAGAAGATGTCCATTTGGATCAAGAAACTGTCCTTGTAAAGCCCATCCCACAGCTAGGAAGAGACTGACCTTTTCTGGAAAGTATACTTTGCATGTTTGGAAAGAGATAAACACAGAAACCAGACTGGGATGTTTGTAGGTCGGACTGTAACAGGCATCAACAGATGGAAGGAGAAGTGGGTGGATAGCATGTGATGCATGGGCATGAAGGATGGTGATGGGTGGACCAGGCCCATGCCCATGAGGCCCAGTGGTGAAGACTGTGTTCCTGACATCAGCGTAGACTGGACTAGATAATGTATAGCTCACGAGACAACTCCCCATGGCTTTGCAACTCATCTTGCCCCTTTGCAAAGTGATGATCTAGTAAAGTTAAATCTGAGAGGTAGAAGTACCATCTGAAAAGTATCCTGGGGATAAAAGTAAAGACAATTTCACCTAAAGAGAACATTTTTTTTATTCTACTTGTGTATCCATGCGTTCTTAACTTGGTACGTTTGTTGCAAGGTCGCAAGCAGTCCAGGCTGACTTCCACGGGTCAGAGGGGGCACATTCAAACAGGGTTTGCCTGTATCCCTGAATGAAATCTCCCAGTGAACATGCAGCCATCAGGCAGGTGTGTGAACAGGACACCAGCCAACACGCACTTTAGCTAGAGCTTAAGCAATGTGCTCAAAGCTATTTAACAATCAGTAGCAAGGCCAGGGATAGACTATTCTAAAACGAGGAATGATCTGGTTCTAGCATGTCAGTCACATATTCTGATTTTCTTTTTGTGAAAATCCCTAGTAGAATAAAAGTGAAAAAAAGAGGTTTTAAGTGTCTACATTTTATTTCAGTGACACAAAGGATAAAATAATTGAATATTATGAAATGCAACTTAGTTTATCACTTCAGTTAATGCTTTGCTGAGCCTCCCAGTTACCAGATGTAGATGATTAAAAAGAGGAAAAGAGAGCATCCATGCACACTACATATTATTCTATTACAAATACTGAATGCAGACTAAAGAAGACTGACCAGAATGGTACAAAAAACCACAAAAAAACCCACCACATTCATGAAGGGAAGAAAAGACAGCATTTACAGGCTAAAAAATGATCTTTTTCACAGAGTGAATCCTATAGGTACCTTCAGAGAAGTTAAACTTGGCTCACCTCCCATTTCTGAATCTGACTAATTGCCTTCAGAAGGTTCTCAAATCCAGCCAAGCATGTGGAAAAGGTTTTACATTAGACAAGAGTCCAAGTATTTAAACTATTGCAACAGCTGCAAAGCAGGTTTGCAGGCGATCTTATGCTCCAAGTTCTATTTTGTTTCAAAATGCCAGAACAACACAGTGAAGTACATTTGAGGTGGTTTTAGCTTTAAAGTGGCACATGCTATCAGCCAGGTCTCAGGGCTCTGTGTGTACTGGGGCCACCTTAATGGCACTACCAAATACCCGTCCTGGGACACTGCTCTCTGGATGAGCTGTGCTGTAGTTGTCCTGGTCTGATGTCCTGGCTCTCGGGTCAGCTTCAGGCTTCTGCTCTTTGTAGCTTCTGTACTGAGTGGGCCCCTTGCCTGTGTATTGCAGCTTGTCCCCAGTCCTGCTTCTGACCCCACTTCCTGCTGTTCGTGGGTGGACCCTGGATATGAGGGGTTACTTTGTCCTCTTAGGGACCCTGTTCTCAGCACCCTGCCTGCCTGCTATGTTCAAAGCTTGTGGGGATGCACCCTTATTGGTAACAGTGCCTGACCTGTCATTATCACCCACTCCCAGCTCATCCCTTCTCTCAGTAGTACCATTCCTGCTACTGCCGGGACCCATGGACTTTGAGAAACTCAGTCCATTGCAAAACAGTCTGGTCTGGAACTGCTGCTGAAATGGAACTGATGCCTGTGGGCTCCTCCATGTACTAGCAGTCACTGTTTGTCCTGGAAGGAAGAACTATATGCAATTCTCTGATTTTACCATGAGACAACAGGCTAAAAATTGCTAGTGTTCTGCGGCATATAGGTCTGTATTCGGTACAAGTGCAACAAGGGAGGACACATTGCTTCCAGTATGACTGGTCTGCAGTGGGTATGATTCTTTTGAAAACTGGGGAGAATGGTTTCTTTGACAGAAGTCTTCCTAACTGCCCAATTCTTTGCTTCTGTCTCTTCCTCTGCTGTCTCTTGTCTCTCTCTGGGTCCATGTGAAAATACAAATACATCTTTTTCATTTCATTAAGTGTCTGGGACTGCACAACGTTATGCAGAATTTTCTTTGTTTCAGATACAGAAACTGACATACCCAGGGACCAAGACACTTGTCATGATGCAGCCAAAAACTGGCTGCGTTCCCCAAGGAAGAGAACTCACCGACTCAGGAGCACCCGTAAGCTCCCAAACTGTGCTGTGTGAGTGACTTCCAGAAAGTACACAGCTGTAGCTCTCCCAACTTGCTTTCTTGTTTTCTTGCTCTTCTACAAGGCACACAGTGATAGCTCCATGTGGGTAGGTATTCCTAAATACAGACAAGTGCTGATCTGTCTGTAGTGAGACCACTTTTCTGGTCCACACAGGTTGGAGTTAGGACCAATACTTCCTCCATGTACTTTCACCCTTGAGTGAAACACACAAAGATGGAGGAAAGAAACTCCCCAAAATAAGTCTTGTGGAGGCTATTGCCCAAAGGGGTATGGGGTTATTTGGTACAGAGAAAATATGGGGATCATGTGAAACTTATTAGGGCATGTTTAAAGGATCAGAGGTGAGGAGAGGCAGGGACCAAGATGGATTGTGGAGGAGCGAGCATAGCAAAATAAAGTGGATAAGAAGTCAGTTGTGTGTTAACATGTGACTGCTCGATATGCTTGTGTGACTGAGCCATCCCTGTGTTCTGACTTCTTAAATCTTATTCCTAAACATTTCCTGTGTGGATGTGTTTGATTATGTGTGTGAATACTAACAAACCAGACACTGTTTCCATCTGTCCAGTTCTGTGGGGTCAGCTGTGTTCATAGTCCTGTTGGGCATACATGCTCATGCTCATGGCCTTGGGGATGTGGAGCTGCAGCAGGTTTGTGTCTGGCAGGCTGGGACAGCAGGAATCCTTTCTAGCATCCTCCTTGGAAAAAGATAGGAAAACTAGCTTGGTAGGAGGCAAAGGGTGTGTGTGGCTGTTTGATTTTGTGTGTGTCTGTGGGAGGGTCCCTCTCCTCTCAAGTCAAAGACTGTTGGTCTTCTCATTCCTTCAAATGAAATATTAGCAGAAAGTTAATGCCTCTGGGGCAAGTTTCCCAGGTCTGCTTCTGATTACTCACTTTTTTTTGTTGTTGTTGTTTGTTTTTGTGAGTAAACCTGTTCATCATTAGTTTATTCAGAAAGGAATAAGCCCTGATGTGGATAATGAAATAGAGATTCCTGGTATAAAAACTTCAGAATAACTGCAACTGACTCTTGGTCTTCTTGTCAAAGGAGCCATCATGAATCTTTTATTCCATTTAGAGCTAGATTACACTCTCCAAAGGTTCAGTGATTTAGCTGTATGAAAACTGGAAATTACTTACTGCTCAGTTTCAGAAGTGTTGCTCTACATTGTATTTAATATGTAATCTATAAATAAGAATTGAAGAGAAATTGGCAGGAGGTTAATGCAGAAAAGAGGTCTTTCAGAAAAGCAAATGCTTTTCTAGTTCCCATGGCATGAGCCCAATATTTGTTTTATATTCCGGAGAGAAAAGAGAAAAGCAGAACAACTGTTAAACCTCCCACACACAATTCTTAAAGTAATATTATTATTCACCCTAAGACTCCAGCCTTGCTGTCAAACTGCTTTTTCTGTCACATTTCCAAATGCTTTTATTGAGAAAGGTTAATAATTCTAATTATCCAAATTTCAAATCAGTGAGTTTTAACTCAAATAAATTTGCTGCACACTCTGTCATTGAAAAATCTTGTACAGTCATTCACCTAATTTGTACAGTGTGATCAGAGGGACTTATGAATCTGCTTGTGTAAAGGGGCTAATCATCACCTTTATGGGAAAATTCCTGGTTTATATCATTTGTAGTCACACAAATGTTCTCAGTGTTTATTCTGCAAAGAAATATCCACTTGTGCAGGTTTTTTGTTTTGCATCTCCCAGTAATGCTGTACAGCATCTGGTACACTGCCCAATGATTTTTCTTATCAGTCCTGGTGTCTACCCTGCGTATTTCCTTGGGCTGAGCAAGAACATTCTTAGAATGTTCAACAAATTTATTCGTTGGTTTAGGTTTTTTTTTTAGATTTCTGTTCAGCCATCTTTATATGCCTTTGGGGAGAGGCAACATTATCAGAGTTCCTTTTATTGTATTGTATTTGTTTTCAAAGCTGCAGACTTTGTTATTCCTAGAAACTAAATTTTAATTTGGCATGTAAGCGGTGGTACCACAGGTGCTTAAACACTGAAACAAGGCTACACAAATTATCTGGTAAGGTCAGAAGTGATGTACAGTGAGGTAATTCAAGAAACAGCAACAAAAACAACACAGTTAAGTCAATAGTTGGAAACACACCTTAGCTTCTGTGTGCACACATGACATGATAGTTTTTCTAACGAAATAGAAGCTCAAGCCTTCCCTGGACTAAGTGAAGAGGAGCAGGCAGAGAAGCTCAGATGAAATGATTTACAGCAGATGTATTAATTAGACAAAACAGCTGCTTCAAGAAAAATCTACTCTAAGAAAACTGTTAAACAATCACAGTCTTTGGACTTTAAAATTACGTCAGTCCTTTGAAAACCTAACTTTAGCACCAAACTTTAAGCACAGCAACAGTCTCCTGCACCCCTGAGAAACTCAAGCAAAGGACTATACTCCAGATAAATGCTTTTCTGAATTAGAATGTGTCAAAGGATTTGGTCTGTTTCCAAGTAATCAACCCTTTCTACTTTCAAGCTGCTTGGCCATCACACTATAACCCACCCACAGATGTTTTTGTCACCATATCTGGTTGCTGCTAAGAGCACCCTACAGCCAGCTGTTAGCAATCTGAGAAAG
Source organism: Chloroceryle amazona (assembly GCA_027560015.1). NCBI lineage: Eukaryota > Metazoa > Chordata > Aves > Coraciiformes > Cerylidae > Chloroceryle > Chloroceryle amazona. The sequence goes on from JANHFX010025260.1 coordinate 16,591, forward strand.
ATGAGTCCACATGCTCAAACTGAATAGTATACATCAGCTGAAGGATAAACCAGGCAATATACTAATTATATACTAATATCTTCTTTAGTGCAGATGATGTGCAAGTATTTGCCAAAGCAAATTGAAGTTAGTTTTTAGGCCATGAGATCTGAGGGCTACTTTCTTAGACAAACTTTGTCCCCTAGAGAGCTGTTTTTGGAGTGGGGAACATTAGCTGGGACATTGTTCTTCTTTAAGTGCACTTCTATTTATGGTAGGTCCCAGCAATTTTAATTATGCAGTAAGTGTGTTGAAATTATCAGCCTTTAGAGTGAGTTTAGTTAAAATGTTTACAAAGTAATTTGATAACTTCCCACTCTTCAAGAGAAATGCTGTTCTTCTGGAGTTTTTACTCTGAAAAAAAAATGTTTTGGAAGCAAAATCTCTTACTGGACAACTCCTGACACAACCAGCACAAGAGGTTGCCAATAAGCAGCCTACTTGGGCTCTTTTCCAGCAAAACTGAGGGAGGCCTAAGGGCCTTCAAGTGGTCACCTTTTGGTAGCCCTGCTGAGAGAGGCCAAGTACTGTGCAGCATAAATCAGTCTCTAACAGTCGGAAGCACACACAAAGGCAAGAGATGCTGTAGCTAGTTTATTTCTATCTGTAATTGTAGGCTTAGTTTTACAGTGAAACATAGCAAGCTGCTATGGACATGTAATGTCAAGACATTAGAAATGATGGCATTCTGGACTTCTGCTAAAAGACATAACTGAGTGGCCAGGTTTGTGCTTTGCTTTGCTGAGCTGTGGTGCTCACATCATGGTTTGACACAAGGCCCATATGTTTGCAGGTGGATTGAGGATGATGCTGAGCTCTGTTCAAGCAAGAAAGTGCCAGCGCAGAGTCCCTCAAGCAGAATTTGCCGTGATGATCTTAAGCCAGAGTGAAAAGAGCAACACGCTCCTCTGGGCCCTTTTGAAATCCTACCACCAAGCATCCTAACTCCTGTCTTTCTGTGGAAGTGGATGAGAGTGGCACAGACTTCTGTTCCTGAAGGATTCATCAGACAAATGAAGTATAACTGAATATGGACTAGTCTGCCCTTTGAACACACTTTAGGAAGTCAGATCTGGATCAGAAATGAAAACTTTTAGCTGCTTGGAAAAGGGTCTACATTTGTTTTTGCAAGTAAAAGAAAATCAGTTTGCTATTTCAAGATTACATAACTGTTATAAAATCCTGTGTTCCACACACTTCAATATGCTGAAAGTCTTTGCCTTCACCAGGCCTGAGATTTCATCATCAATGGCTATAGGGACTTACACCCTCGGTGTTTTTCTAAGCCCAACACACAGTGAATTAGACAGTAAAACTACAGCACAAAATAACTTCTGCCATAGCATGGAAAACTGTTTGGAACAAATTCTGCAACAGCTTGTTTCTGGATTTATTTTTTTTTTTCTCTTTTGGCAAAACATTTTATATCCCAGAATCTCTCTTTTTGTAAGGCTAAGCTGAGAAATCCTATAGTGTTACATTACATTGTGAAGAGTGATTTTCACTGTGGTAAACTAAGACTTGTTCTTTAGAACTTTTGACAATTTGAGTCAAGATTTTCCATTGTCCCTTACCTTGCTAAAACTCAAGGATTTGTGCTTGCCATCTAGTGGCTTTAAACAGAATTAGAAGTGATCTGTTAAAGTAGAACATACTCCTTTTTTTTTTTGTGCTATAAGATGGTTGTTTTACTTATGGTGATGTTTGAAAACAAAAAAATTGTACCTGGAAAAGAGACTCTCCTTATAACCATTAACTGAAGAGAGAAAGAAAATGGAGGATTAATGTGTGGCCACCACGTCTCCTATGAAAAGAACAAGATTACTGCATTTAAGAATGTAATAGATTTGCACTGACTGGAGGAGAAGGTAACTGATGATTCTTCCAATGTGTCCTTCCTTATAGTCGTCACAGAATCACCGAACAGGAGGTGTTGGAAGGGACCACTGTGGGCACACTCTACTTAATGCATCCCAGGACACCATTGGCCTTCTGGGGCACAAGGGCCCATTGCTGTCCCATGGATAACTTATTGTCCACCAGAACTCCAATGTCCTTCTCTGTGGAGCTGCTTTCTGGTGTATCAGCCATCAGGAAACTTGCTGAGGGTCCACTCTGTGCCTTCATCCAGGTCACTGATGAGTATCTTAAACAAGACCAGACCCAGCACTGACCCCGGGGGAACACCACTAGCAACAGGCCTTCAACTAGACACTGGTGCAGATCACAGCCCCCTGAGCTCTGTCATTCAGCCAGTTCCCAACGCACCTCACTGTCCACTCATTCACAGTTCCTGTTTCCCCATGAGGATGCCAGAGGAGGCAGTACCAAAAGCCTTGCTGAAGTCAAGGTAGACATCATCTAGCCAGCCAGTCACACCGTCATAGAAGGCTATCAGATTGGTCAAGCACAATTTCCCCTTGGTGAATTCACGTTGACCACTCCTGATAATCTTTTCCTTCATATCCTTAGAGATGACCTCCAGAATGAGCTGTTCCATCACCTTCGCAGGCGAGAGTGGCTGGCCTTTAGCTTCCTAGGTCATCCTTCTTGCCCTTTTTGAATGTTGTATGAAATTGAGTACACACAATTTGCACTGGAGTGATGTTGGCTTTCCTCCAGTCCTCAGGTACCTCTCCAGTTCTCCATGATCTTTAAATGGTGATGGAGAGTGGCTTAGCAATAACATCTACTAGCTGACTCGGTGCTCATGGATGCATCTCCTTGGGACCCATGGATTTGGGGGTGTCTAGTTTGTCTAACTGACCTCATTCAGCATTGGGCCCACATTTTCACTAGTCATTTTCCTTCTGATATACTTGAAGAAGCCCTTCTTGCTGTCCTTTACATCTGTTGTCAGATGTGATTCCAAGTGGGCCTTAACCTTCCTAGTTGCATCCTTGCCTACTCTGACAACATTCCTATATTCCTCCCGTGGCCAGTCCCTTTTTCCACTTTCTGTAAGCTTCCTTCTTCCCTTTTTTTTCCAGAAGCTCCTTACCCACACAGATCCTGTCTCCTTTGTTTGATTTCTTACTCATAGGGATGAACTGATCTTGAGCTTGGAGGAAGTAGTGCTTGAGTAATAACCAGCTTTCTAGGGCCCTCCTCCCTTCTGAAGCCCTAACCCAGGGAAGTCTCCAAGCAGGTCTTTAAAGAGGCCAAAGTTAACTCTGATAAGTCCAGGGTTGCAATCCTTACCTTACCAATCTTACCCAGCTGCTTCCATGAGGGACTGTGAACTCCATCATCACTGAAGACAAGGCTGCCCCCCACCCTCCCATCCTCACCCAGTCCTTCTTCGCTTGCTATTACAAGGTTCCGCAGCGCAGCCCTCCGTGTTGGCACCTCCACCACCTGTATCACCAGGATCATCCTGGACTGTGTGTGCCTGGTTCTGTAGCCTTTCCAGCAAGTATCAGGGTGGTTGAAATCACTCATTATTCTGTGATACTGCAGTTTTCTCAGCACAGTCTGTTAAGTGTCTGTGTCCTGGATATCCATAAGAAAACCCAAGCAGACCACACATATTTTTGTCTGCCTTCATTAAAAGAATTATTTTTTTTTTTAAAGTGACAAAGATGCGATGCTGAGTAAGTTTCCATGGGAGTCAACATGACCATCTGCTTCTGTCCTGCAGAAAATGTGCATAGCTCAGAGATGGTCATCAAATGCAGGATAGAAACAATTAGGTCTGGAACTTCCAATGCACCCTGTTCAAGCTGTAGAAAGGCTCCACATTTTATTTTCTCTGTTTGTTTAGTTTCATTTATTTTGTACTCTTGGATATAAAGTAATGTACCTTCAACAAAAGGAGTGGAAAATACCTCCCTCCAAAACAAATACAACTTATTTCAAGGTGATTTCCTTCAAAGATGCAAAGTCTTTAGAATTTAAAATTGTGTTGAACTTGAAGAGAAAAAATCCAAAAGGTCCATTTTATGCAGGGAATGCAAGGCAGTATTTTCAACACAACTGGAAAACAGGAAAAAAATAAGCCTCCCTTCACTGTGTGTTTTCTTTCTGGAATCACCACCTAAAATAAATCCCTTGTCAGAATTAAGTAGGATTTTAATAAAAGATTAGACTATTCCCAAATCAGCAAAAGTGCACATACTAAAAATTATCTCTAAATTCTGCTTAATTCTCAGAATGCTAGTGTATCCTAATTTGAGTAGAAATACCTAAAACACCTACAAAATCCTAAGAAAAAGGTAAACTACATGGCTGTGGGAAATGACACCATCTCAGAGCAAGGAATGGGGCAGGGAGAAGGAGTAAACTGCAGGAACAGCTGGTCTTCAATTTTTATAGCCTTGATATAGTCGATGAGTCTGCACAAAGACCAAACAGGTAGTGCTAGTAAGGTCTGCTTTGAAGCAGAGGAAATACGTACACCCTCAATGAAACATACACAAGAACTTGCACTTTGTGGAGCCTCTACAGTCCTTAAAGAATCTCCAGTCCAGACCAGAAGATAATTCCATGCTTTTGCATTACCAGGGAAGTACTCTGATATCTACTACATGGATCATCAAGACGAGCACACGTTATAATGTACACCTATTTTGGATATTTTAAGTCTCTAAATACTTTTATTTTAAAAGCTACAAACCCTCTATGGTAGAGTCTGTGCAAAATTTTGCTTTTCACTCTTCCCATATCTGGCTTTTAGGGAAGTTTCTTGCATGTATCAAAACAATTTCCGAAACGATGACTGTGGGAAAAGCAGAGTACAGAATTGCAAATATATAATGAACAAAAACTTAGACAGGCTTCACAAAGAGGCTCTCTTCATGTTAGTAGAGATGCCATAATAAAAAATTACTAGCACTTGACAAGTTCTGTGCAATTTTTTTAACGCACAGTTTAAAGCATTTGTCAATAAAAATAGCTCATGGCAAAATCTTTTGTCCATGAACGTATAGAACAACATTCATTTAAAAGATACTAACAAGGAAGTAGCAAAATGCACTGTCATTGAAGTATTTCTACCACAAACAGCTAGGAGGCATGCATTAACTGGATATATCATTAATTTCATTCTCACTATGTTATCTTCATTTAAGAAAAGTTAAACTTCTAACCTGGAAACTCCCCTAGCATTTCATTCCTTGAGCTGACTGCAGGTAAAATACTGGTAAACACAGCAAGAAAAAAAAAGTTGACAGTTTTGAAACCAATGTTACCTAGAATATGTATTTACCCTATAATAGTTGACTGACTCTGTTCCTTTAGGAATGGGATGCATACATTTCCTGGCTTTTGCACTACAAAATATTTTTCCACAGATGATTTTTAACTTTTATGTCATGTTTATAAAACCAAACCAAACCAAACTTAATGTATTTTAAAGATCCTTTTTTCACACATTGTAGCTACACTCCAGTGAGAAAACACAGTCCACTCTGGTTCACACCCTTGCAACAACACATAAAAAGTAGTATTACAAAATACAGTTGAGTGTTCTCTTGATTTTAAACTTTTGAATGTGCTGCAATTAAAATAATACTTGATATTAAAATACAAGATAAAGAGATGTCAGTATAAAAGATCTGGGCCATCACTGAGCACTTTCAATCCTTCTCAATTTCATGCTTGTCATTTCAGAAGCAGTAACAAAAAACTGCATTTATGGCAGAAGTATCAGATCCAAAAAATGAATTTCTAATGTTATTAAAAAAAAAAGGAAAGTATAAAACCTTATGCATGGATTAAGATACAATAAACAGAAGTCTGCCCACTTTTAATAACCACAAAAGATGAAAACTGACTTTTAGCAAGAATATTTACAATCCTCTTACTGGTATTTGAAATAAAGTTTCTGAAAATATGCTGTAAAATTTCTTAATTGTTTATTAATGAATGATTTGAAAAACTAAATTAGGCATTCCAGGGTTTTTTAAGATGTAAACAATCTATTTTACAGACACATAGAAGTTGCACAATTTGTATGAAACATGTAGCTTTCAGTGTCAGTACAACTACAAACCAGTTCACTGTCACACACAGTCCGCAAGTTTCTTTCTTTCTTCAAATTGTTTGTCTACTACAAGTGACAGAGCCTGAAGAAACGTTGTCATTGTAACACTGGGGGACTGAAAATAAAAGAACATTTTGTTAGACACACTACAGCAACAGGTGTATATAGCATTTTACATACAAATCACAACTTTTAAAAGAGAAATACTTGACTCCCATGTTACAAAATTCCAGAATGCTACAAAACATAGAACTGTTGGTTTATTTTAAACTAGCTAGCATAGTAAAGTCCAAGTCAAACTATGCAAAGTTTTGAGTCAATCACTGTTACTGTGGATTTGCTTCAAAATAGATTTTTAACAAATATTAAAGTGGCAGAGGGTTTTCTTCCAGCAAGAAATTATCAGTAAACCAATGTCAAAGTTCTGTTCTGCCACATTTAATTAAAAGTGGGATGCTGTTGGAAAGGTCAATCCCATTCAGCTCCTTCAATCTCATTTTAAATTAGGGACAACACAAATTATTTTCAGTCTACAAAGATGCAGAAGCAGTGCAATTTAGGTTAAAAGGGGGGGTTTAGGCCCAAGCTTTTATTTGAGGAAGTGTACAAATGTCTTCCCACCTGTCTCAAAACCAAACCAAAATATAATGAATAGAATATAAACTTACTTGAATATAAAGTGCATGTGCTAGGAAAGGAAGCTTTCTCAGGACCCGTCCACTAAGACCTTCACTTCTTCTACAGTAAAACAGAGACAAGTGCTGCTTAAATGCTAATATCTACTCTTAAAAGAAGACCTTTCATTTTTTTGTGTTTCTCACTTAAGCTGCTCTAAAAACACATCACAATTCAGCAGATCACTTGCATCATTTTTAGCAGAAGCAGGAAGTGAACAGAGAACTTCAGCCTATGGGAGACTATACAGTATGGAAAATCAAGCAAGGGTACAGAAATATCAGTCCCATTTTCTTGCCAAAGCTTACTTCATGTCCTTACATCACTGACATAGCTCATTAATTTGGGGGAGTACCCTGAAAGGGTATGGTACAGACATAACCTGTCATCCACACTTGGAAGGACCTGAAAAATTTATTTTGAAAGCTGTACCTCATGCTTATCCTTATCTCTTCCTTTACCTCACCTACTTGATATATATTTACATCTCCTCCAAGCACCACTCTATGTAGAATTCAAACCTCTCTTCTTGGAAAAAATTACTTGCTTTTACTCCACTCCTCCCTGGATAAGACTGCTTACTTCAGGAACAGAAAGAAAACACACTTTCCTGACTTTATGAATGTAATTTCATTTTGTTCCATAGAAACAAGCACTTTGTAAAAAAAATATTGCTTGATATTGTGAATATCATTTTTATTGCTTCAAGAATTGTTATGCTGTTGTGAAAGACTATTTGGTCTACTAGCATACTCAGCAAACCCTAAGACTCTCCATTGGCACTTCACTCCTTTCCCCTTTGCTTCTGTCCACTTCTATCTCGATGCTAAAAAATGACTTAGTAGATTGCAAGGCATTCCAAGGCACTTCCTTAGCAGGAACTAAGGCCAATTCTATTGCTGATAAACTGCATTACACTTCACAATATCCACTGAAGCCTGAGGCATCTCACTAATCCAGCCAGCAATTTGTCAGAAGGACTTCAAAGAGCAGAGCACCAATCAGAAGCAGGGCTAAGCTAAGTCAGATCTGAAACTAAGAAATGTCGGCAAATCCTGACTGCTTCCACTTTTTGTCCCCTGAAAGGTGTTGCACTAAACCTAACAGAAAACAAATGAAACAGATGTTTCAGAACTCTAGCTGTTCTGAAATTCAATTACTTTCAGAAATCATTCCACAATTATATATATTTTTATATATACAAAAAAAATGTAGAATTTCAGAATCCTACCTGGAGATTTCTTTTAGTACAAGGCTCAACCTCGACACGTTATTTTCTACGAAGCCTATCATCTCTAGCTCCCTGAGCGTCAGGAGCTGCTGTCGAGGATATATTATTTGACACTAGAAAGAAGAGTTATACCCTTTTATAAAAAACTTAAATACATTCAAAATTAAATTCTACAGTAAGAGTGGAAATACAAAGAAGGAATAAAATCAATGTATTTTTTTTTATATTTAGGATGTTTGATTAAAATGTCAAATTTATTCAAATAGGACGTTTAACAGCCTTGCTTTTAAAATATTACCTTCATCAGTTCTTCCAAGCAAGACAGATATATTCTAAATATTGCTGCAGTGGATGGAGGTCCAATGTATTGCTTTATGTCAGCCCTGTCTACAAAGGCCATGTCAATTTTCTCCGTAATATTTGAAGTAGTCAGGATAACTACATTGGGATACCTTCAAGATAAAAGCAGATTTTTAGGTCATATGTACACGAGTTATGCCCTTTTGTGACTGGCAAATGGAAATCTTCTTTATGACTCGAGCCATTTCATGCAATAAGCAGTCACTTCACTTCCATCAGCCAGCAATTACATTAAATTATCTGAAGTTCTCTGCCAGTTACCACCAACCTGTCTCACTGCACATAGTCTCTTTCTTTCAGCTGTTTCTCAAGTTTCCATACTTTCTCCAACCCTATTTTAGAAGCGATATATGTTAAGTATCTAAAGCCTACTGGCACAGTTTACAGAAAAAAAAAAATAAATTTAAACCTTTAATCTACATGTTTTCCATTTCAGTTCAGTAGAAAGTATATAGTTCACCAGACAATGTGACACATTCTAACTGTGGATGACATTAGAGTGATCTTAAAAGAGGAGTAACATCCTGCTCTAAGAAATACTGAAAGAACATTTTAAACCATAGCTATTTCTAGATAAAGCCTGTGGACTTCTACGTATGAATAAACCACTTAGCCTTAATTAGCTGCAAGACAGCTAATACCAGGGGATCTTCCTTTCTGTGAACAGAGCCAAGTATGCCCAAAAAGAGGAGGGAAGTGGCAGGAATAAAACAAGAGATGGCATGCTGCACTAAATCCATCACACGAAGTGGATCAATCATCATTAATGATTGCTTCTAAGCCATGTGCTATGCAACTGCTTTAGATTGACATCCCGAAGCTGTAAATAACGAATGAATTCTTCACTGATCTTATTCCTGTCTCCCCAAAACAGATACCATGAACATCTGTCCTATACCTCCCCTCAGCTCTCAAGGAAGTATACCATCTGTAGATTTGATTGTTCATTTAGATACATGCAAAATATTTTCTTGGATTACTCCTATTTCTTTTCACAATCAGCACCATTAACAAAGAATAGTTAACTAACCAAGCTGGTTTAGTATTCCAGGTAGGAATTAAGACTTTGCAGGAATCCTGAAACTGTCAATTACCTTTTGCTGTTGCAAAAATATGAGTTTACCTTTTAATGTGATCTATCTGTGTCAGTACAGCATTCACCACACGAATAGCATCCGAAGGCTCTGTACCTGCCTTGAAGGCACTGCGGGCTGCTGTGAGGCTTTCTACCTGCAAAAAAAAAAGTCAAGCCAAACAACCAACCAAGAAAAGCCCAACCAAACAAAAAAATAATCACCAAACACACACACAATAAAAGTCCAACATAAAAGATTGCACATTTGAAGTGCTGTCAGCAAGCAAATAACCCAGACAAAAAATAAACCTTCAGATCATTGTGTATGCTATCTAAAACTTCATCTTCCAAATCTTTTGTTAAGTTGGAATTTACTAGGAGGAATGTCAAGGAGGTAACGTGTAGTGAGTTAAATTCCTGTCTAGACAGCAGAATGGAGGCTGCTTTTCATTTAGTTAAATTTTGAGGCAGGGGCAGGGGGACACACAACAGAATAATAAATACATTCAATTTAGAATGATCTTCCCCATAGGAACTCCAAATAAACAAAGATAATAAGGTACATACAACTAAATTACTTATGTGTGCAAGTCTAAAGAGACTCTAGACAGCAAACAACCATGATAACGGTTTTTAGAGCCTTACAACATACATAAGAGCACAAATAATAGAAATTTAGGCTACTTTGAAGCTTAAAACAATCAGAGTCATCAAATTGTTTAGGTTGGAAAAGACCTTTAATACCATCAAGTCCAACTGTTAATAGTCCACTTGTAAACACACAGCAGCAAGGAAAGCTCCCCAGAGAAATGTTTCTCTTCATTTTCACTTGGAATGTGCCTAAATCATACTGTGCTCCTCCCAAATCTCTCAAATCTTCCTTAGTCGAGATTAAAATTCACTCTTCCAGAAAAAGCTATCTAACTCACAAAAAGCTTATATATGATTTAATTGTTCTTTACAAATAAGCACTATCACAGTGCCCTTACTTTCTGTTAAATTTCACATACTATTGGAATCATACCTCATCAATCAGTACAAAAACAAGAGCATCTTTGTCATCAATTAACTCTTGAATCTTCTGGAACATCTTGGTTACAAGCTTACCACTCTAGAAAAGACACCATATGCATATATTTAACTAGTTCCTTATTGCACAACTTTCCAAGCCTCACCATATTCAAAGATGGAAGTACTTGTGTTTTAAAATAACTTTTTAACACAGCTTCTGTTTAAGAGTTCTCAAACATTAATTATTCTGAATAATCTTCTATGCACAGTTATTTTATGAAACAAGCTCAACAGTGTAATTTCTAAACCACATATTCTACTTAATTAGCTACATCAATACATACCTCAGAAAACCATTTAGAGAAAAGGCTGTGGCTGTTTATCTCAATTAATTGTCCATACCTATACCTAAAGTATGTAGGGAAAAAGAAGGATCAACTCTATTATAAATGTCAGTGGTATCGTTTGCTTCCATAAGTCTCATTCCCTCCATTTCCATTCTTGAGTTCCATGAATCAGTACTTTACTTGTCAAAACACACCTTTTTTTGAGTGTGTCATTTCCAGAAATGTGGCTCACTAGAATTCTTTCTATTAAATTTCTATCAGTTTCTTCATTTAAAGAGGTGCTATTTAAATACAGTCTAAGTAACAATTAGCATGCTAATGGCCTCATTCTTGAGTACGTATAAGATTTTGTTCTGTATAGCAAGAACGCACATCAAAGCATGCTGCTCATTTAGCATGGCTCTGCAGGGATATCCTTAGGACAAAATATCTCAACTACATGTTATATAGCCCACGTTTAGCACAAGTTCAGCTTGGGCTAGAGTCAGATCACTCCAATAATTACACATTATTTACGTTACACCTATTATTTTATACATTTTTTTTTAATAAAAATTTGTTAAGCTTCTATGACATTTAAGGCTAATTCTTATTACTTGTCTAATATACACTGACCTCTGCAGACTGTGGCTTTCAGACAATCTAAGTTATAAAATCACTACCTATTAAAAAAAGGCTTTATTGAACATGAAGATAAAAACAGCAGGCTGTGACCATTTGTCCCTTAATATTCACTGACATACAACAGGAGCACAAATGACTGTATCATGAGCACAAATGACTGCATCACCACATACTTGGGCACAAATAATTACTCATTTTAAAAGGCATTAAAATATCCTAAACAGTCTCTCATCAATTTTATTGCTAGACAGATGCACTATAAAAGAACTAAGAACATTAGCAACTGGCACCAATTACTTTAAATCAAATATTAAAAAACTTTGAGCTAATGAAAAAAAAGAACAATTAGTGAAAAATTTCACAAAAAGTGAAAAATTTCCAGAAGTTATCACCTGTACGACAGTCGAATTGTCAGCTTCTGAGCCAATGCTTTACAGAGAGAAGTTTTACCAGTTCCAGGAGGACCTGGTTGGAAATCAAATCCATACGTTACACAGAATCTGCATGTAACATTTTTAACTACTAGACTTCATTACAGTGCTAACTGTAGAATAAAAACACAGCAAGCAATTACAGTTGTGAACACCAAGGTATTTGGAGAAGGTTGCTTACTCCACTACAATCCTAGAGCTGAGCTTTGAATTTATACAATTTTTAATTATTAGTAGATTTTGTGTAATAGTTTGTATGCAGACACCATAAAGATAAAATACTCAACAGCCATAGAAGCGAAGTGCCTGACCCAGCAGGACTTATGCTTATTAGAATTCTCAAAAATCAGTGATATACTTAAACTTTTAGCTTCCTGCAGCATAGCCTTCTAACGTGCAAAACAGAAACATATCATGGCCAGCTTGATTAGCAGTCCACTTTCCCAAGAATCTCTACCGTGGGGCAACACAGAGCATCTTAGGAAGCATTCTCTGGGACAAACCTTTTGACACCCTGCGGAAGCGCCACAAAGACTTCTTCCAAACACACAAGTGCAAGCATAAAGAGGGTACAAATTTATGGAAGTTGGTGTTAAACAAACTGTCATCAACCAGGTGACAATACTTTCATTCAAATCCAGTACTGCCATTCTCCAGGCTATTCAGCCTGGAGAAGGCTCCAGGGGGACCTTATAGTGATCTTCCAGCACCTGAAAGGGGGCTACATGAAGACGGGGGAAGGTCTGTTCAAAAGGGTTTGTAACGACAGGACAAGGAGCAGTGGTTTTAAGCTAGGTTTAGACGGGATATTAGGAAAAAGTTCTTTAATATGAGGGTGACAGACACTGGAATGGGCTGCCCAGAGAGGCCCCATCCCTGGAATCATTCAAGGTCAGGCTGGATGGGGCTCTGAGCAACCTGCCCTGGGTAGAGATGTCCCTACTTCAGTAGGGACCAGATGGTTGGACAAGATGATCATCAGGTTGGACCAGATGACCTCTAGAGGTCCCTTCCAGCCTAAAACATTCTATGATTCTAGCATAAATGTATTTTGAACTACAACAGTTGTAGATTGCCCAGTATTAACTGCTTTGTTATTGCAATAATGAGCTCATTATACCTATCATAGATATATTGTTAAGTCTGAAATACTTTTACAAACAAAAATAGCATGTAGCTTCTAAACTGATTACTTATATCTTAAATATAATCAACACTTATAACAAACATTTCCACTATGACCATTTATTTTTGAATGACAGACTTGGTAAGAAAATCGTAATTGCATCAGTAATAACCTGCATTTTGCAGGAAAATAGATTCAGTCGATGCTAATCTCCTTTATGGTCTAACCACAGGAAGCAAGGACTGACCAAAAACTATGGCTTCACTAAAAGAGGAATAATTAATTAGCAAGAGTACTGCCTTTGTCCTTGGCAATAGAGCACACAGTGTTAATAACACAATGCAGACTGATTTCCCAGTTTCCCCAAGTTTTATAAAGCCATAACTAACAAATATTTTAATAGTGTAATAAAGCTGTATCTAATGTCTGGCTCCTAATGTCCTCAGTATCTGCATTATTTTTGCACTTTATAAAGAAAAGCAATATTAGCACTTAAAAAGGCCCAAACAACTACTGTCACTGCATTCTAAATCTTAGAATGGAAATTGCTGCAAAACACAGCGCATGAAAACATTGATTTGATTCTGACATTACATTTCATCTAAAGGTGTATTACAGAGAGAATACTGCTCTGCTGCTTTTGGATGATTGAACTTGACTACACAGTTCAGTACAAGTTTTTCCAGAAGGAAAGTATGAACAAGGCAAATTAACCTAGTTAGTTTTAGGCAGATAATTTTTACCGTGTAGCAAAACAACTCTGTTCCATGATATCAGGTTGCTGTCAACATTTTTGTCAGAAAATAGTAATGTTGTCGTCACATAATCAAGCAGCTAATTGAAGAGGATAAAAAGAGACACACAAATTAGAGATACAGCAACATGTACAATTACAAATAGAAGCAGTTCTATAATTGTGTCTATTGTGTACTTCTAAAATTAAAAAATAAATAAATATCAGGCTCATGTCTTTTATTCATATGCAAACTTTCTTTATGCAATTGTGGGACATTAATTTCCTTCCCGTCCTCAGGAAGGAGAACAGCATGTACTGAGCACAAATGGAGTTCCGGAACTTTTACAGGAGTAAATGAAATGCTTCCAGGAAGTGAAATTATTTTTATTTTCCATTGTCCCACTTAAAGTGCCCAAGCAGAGTCAAAGCCTCAAACTCCACCTCCTGCTTAGATGTCATGCAGCTATACATTTGTTATGCATAGTTGTAGTCAACCCCCCAAACAGTATTTCCCATCACATTTATTTCCTTTCTCCTGAAGCATTTGTAAGGAATTCGTAGATGAGTATTCTTCCAAATAAAGGAAGTTGCATGTACATCCTTGATTGCTTTGAAAAATAGTGCTACTTGACTTTAGAATTCTCTCAAATTGGGAAATAGAGGACTCTTACAACAAAATTTATATGAACCTCAGGTGTGAATCTATACTGATATTCCCCTGTAACACTTGACACCATAATATTTTCTGTTACTGTTACCTAGCAAGTGCTTTTGATCCATCTGTGTTAATAGGGCAATAAAATAGCATTCCTCCAATATCTCATGCCCAAGATGAAGCAATTATGCAACGGAAAAAAAACCTTTAACTTGATTTAGCATGTTTTTCAACATTATATCTACACAAAATTTGAGAATTCACAGCAATCATTTCAGTGTCTGTAGAATCCAATTGTACCCAGACAGTTCCAGGGACTAAAGAATGAACATTCATTATACTTTTACATAAGCCAAGTAGTTCTATTTTTAGTCATTACAAGCTACCACTTCCTTCTACCAACACACATAGTTGACAGTGATCAATTTGCTGTTATTTACTACATCAGTAAGTCTATTAGACTTGTCATTTCATAGATGATTTGGAAAGCATTTACATAAATTAGAGAAATGTTGATGTGTTAATTGACTTTATAAATGAATAAGTACAACCACAAGAATGGTTTGTTTCACTACACATTGTTATAAAGACTTAAGTGATAATACTGTATTGCAAACAAGATAATTAGTTTTTTTTCTGTCAAAAAATTTCAGGTAGAAGTGTATTTTTTTTTAATAAGCATGATAAACATCTTGGTGAGTGCTGTGGGTTTTATTCACATCAAAATTACTAAATTTCACATTACAGAATTACAGTCCTAGAAGCTCTGGCTGCTGAGACTGCAACCTCTGATGAATGCACCGAATCTTCAAACTGGAAAATGAAGCTGTTTTGTTTATTGGAAGAGAACAGCCCAGTGGAACTCTTTTGTTTCTTCCGAGTGTCCTACCAGCATCCAGATGCGAGTGCACTCACTCCAGTCAAACCATTCCTCGTGCATTTGTACAAACAGTAACAGTGCTGGCTGTCGTTACTGCTAAAGCAATGAATTTTCTAGATGCTGCCAGAAACAAACTTCCCTTCCCTCCTGCCTCGCCTGCACCTGCCACTTCTGTTATGTGACCATTAGCTATGGTCATGGCAGACCAATTAATGGGACAAAATCAGGTGGAAGTTAGCCCAACACACAATAACGTGAAGACTTACAGTGATTGTTTCCTCAGTTTACTGCAAGGTAACAAGAGTGCCAGGAGAAGGGAAGCACTGCAAGTATAGCTGGTAGCAACACACTCTGTTAGCAATAGCAAGCCACCAATTGCCTTATTAAAAACAAAACAAAACCCAAACTACACCATAGATATTGGGACCTTCACAATGGAGAAACAGTGAATTGATTTCAAAGAACACTGCATACATTTTTCCTAAACCTCTCAGAAGTTTGGGTTTTTTTTCCTATCCATTATCTTCTCCTCTTCCAGAAAAAACACGCAATTAATGAGCCTTAAAACAAGGTGCAGTATTTTAATCAAGTCAACTTCCACTCTGTTCTATACAACATTATTTTCTTCATGCAGGCTAATGAATATGTCTAAAGCAAAAGTGAGTATCTCCTGAGAGGTTTTAAATTGCTACCAAAATGTCATCTCCAGGTTTCTGTAAAATAAACCAAGGCGTATGAAGAAATTATTTAAAATTTGTGGCCTCACTGAACCTAGTTTCACACAGAAACTGAGACTTTTTGCAAAGCTGTGTTCACAGGAGTACATATTTATATATGACTAAGATACGATGTTTAAACTCAGAATGTCAGCTCTGCCTTCTTTTGTTAAATATACACAGGTATTTAACTATCAAAAACTATATAGAGATTTTAAGAAAAATATAAATCTTTGCAAAATGTCTAAGACTATACTACCTTTCAAACTATAGCAGTGTAATAACCAGACATCAGAATTCTTTCTTGAGATGGAGATTTCCAAAGAACTTCTCCATGGGATGCAGCAAACTTCAAACAGTCTAAATTCAACACTTAGCTCTCCTCAGGCAATTTTAATTGTTATTAATTTTCAACTTACATGAGATTTTACTTCAGTATCATATATCAGACTTTCCCAAAGGCCGTGGAATTCAGCTGCAAAAGCAATAAATTAATACCTGTTTAGGATAAACCAGTCCGGGAACTTGTTATCTACCACTGAGGCACAAATCAGTTTTCAAATTATTCTCAGCTAAAATTAAGGATTAGAAAAAGATTTCCAAGAGCAATTTAAACCTATGGAAAATAACATGAGTTATTTCTCTGAAAATACAAGCACTACTTTCTAAAAGACAAATTTATCAGTTTCACAAATTACCTTTCCTCAAATAATTGCGATAAGAAATATATCTTCTTCATTTCTTAACACGAAAGGAAAAATACTATTTTTTCCACTCTCAACAGGGGATGGACCTAAACTTCCCCAAGGTAAAGAGCTATGAAAAGTTGAGTTGGGAGGAGTGTTCTAAGCCCAGTGTTATCAATCAGGTTTTGTTGGTTGGCTGGTTGGTCGGTTTGTTTTTT